>JBAJNP010010345.1:0-16588 GCA_036877545.1 Yasuhikotakia modesta
TGGAGGTGTGACAGAGTCTTTGACTGTCTGGATCAAAGTGACGAGGACGGCTGTGACCGGGGTACGAGCCTCAGCCTCACGTACACACCGCACCATAAACAGTGACACACACATGAGCAGAACATGGTAACAAATTGAAGAGCTTTACTGTTTACTGTGCTGCATCACAGTTTTGAATACTACAGAATTTCTGCTTATTTAGGTGTGTGTGTGACCTCCATGTAACATTAAAACAATGTTAGGGAAATGTTAAAACAGTTACATCAGCGACAGATGCTCGGTTTTGTGTGTCCAGTGACTCACTGATGTATTTTTGCCAATTCCTTTCAATTTCAGTCACAGAAACGCATTACGACGGAGCGACAGCGCCGCAAAAACCTCCAGCCTCACGAGAGCAGCCATTTCACGAATATTTGCAAAAATTGGCGCGGATGAAAGTTTCCCTGTTGCCACTTGATATCTGACAACCGGGGACATGAAAGGCCTAATTTCAGTGTTTTGAAAAATTGCCGTTGTTGATATTGTGGCGGCGACGGCGGCCGTCTCGCACCTGCGGCTCTTTGAAGGAGTCTTCATCAAAGATGAAGCCTCCTTTTGAAATAGGTTATTTATTTATTTTTCATTTCTTCTAAATGTCAGTACGCTTGTATCAGATATCATAAGACATCGAGTCACATTTACTGTTTCTTTCAGACGACGGAGTCAACGGATGCGAGTTGTCAGGGATTGTTTGGAGAGCTCATTTCGCTCGTGTGTTGTCACTGACTCCAGGTGTTTTTGGCAGAATCGGTCGTCTTTGATCTATTCCGAGCGCCGCAGTTACTCGCTGTTTCCTGCGCCGTGGAATCGTGTGCTGTCGTTTCTGTTTTGTTTGATCGGATAGATCCTCAACGTTTGTTCACGTCAGTTCTGTTGTAATTAAATAATCCAGTTATTGCCTGATTTTAAAACAATTGACACATGTAATTTCGTCTTTGGTCAACCTAAGATTATTTGAATATCTCAAAAAACATTTTGAACTTTGTTCAGCGTAGTTGAACTTTTGCTGAAGTGATTTATAAAAAATAATACAATACTGAAACTGAAAAGTTAATGGCACTTAATCATTCAACCATTGAAGGTCAATATTGTTATTTATTTATTCCTTTCACTCTCTAAAACTTGGTGAGTTTTGGACAGGTGAGAGCAGCAGCAGTATTTTTAGATGTTTTCTATATTTTAATCTTCCATTTTCGCGTGTTCAGTTGACCTGCTGTGGGCCAGCGACGGCTGTCATGTTTTATTCAGGATGGCTTTGTGATATTCATGTCCATTTCTGTCAGACACCTGCTGGAAACACTCCGATAACAAAGACAGAGATCCGGGGAGAAAGCAGCTATATTTTGGAAAAGCTGCGCTCTTAGTTTAACAGGCCCTTTACTGGGACACAAAGCCAGCTGGCACCGCCGAGATCCAAACTTAAGCTTTTAAAAGCAGCCACAAAAACTGATCCCGGTTCATGCTTTTGGGGGACAGTCATTCTTTATCCTGCTTTTGCTAGTAACGGCCCCCCGATGCTGTATTTTATCGTACCTGGGGCATGAATTCTAGCTAAATAGGTTCCCGAAATTTCTTCAGGGTTATACAGCCTTGTTGTTGTTTGTGGAAAGACGATATAAAAAGTGTCTTAGGATTCAGGTGATGAAAGGTTTCCAAACGGCAGCTAAAGCTGATTTAATCCATTAAAATGTGTGGCCTTTAAATAAACATGCGAATCATTTAAATGGATGTACTGGTGTATAATACATATACAAGTTTCTGCCTTTAAGAATCAAAGTTACATGGGAGTTCATTTAAAAAAGATTTAACCTTAAAAAAAGAGAAGATTTGCATAGAAGAGCTCAAAGATGCACAAAATTTGACCTTGTGTGGAAATATTGCAGCATCTTCATTAAACAAACTTACCACATCAGTAAATACAGTAAAACGAGTCAAAAACTCTGAAAGCAATTGATAACTAACATTCACTGATGTTTGTGTGGCTGCTGTGATGTTTGTTTGCAGGTTTGTTGGCATGCCGCGCAGACGAGTTTGTGTGCAACAACACGCTGTGTAAGATGCTCATCTGGGTGTGTGACGGCGAGGATGACTGCGGAGATAATTCTGATGAAGATCCCGACATGTGTGGTGCGTTCGATGTTTGACAGGAGTCTGTGGGGTCCGTTTTGGGGTCTGTTTCAAATTAAGGGTGGCAACGAATGTGTTAAAATGTTCCTAACTTTCAGTTTCACTATTATAAAAGTCTGGCGTGTCCTTGTGCGGATTGTTCGCATTGAAATCAACAGATTCACAGTGTGTTCCTTAAAGCAGTGTAAACACAACACACTGTGTAAACATTTACCTTGGTAGTCCTAGATTTTTTTCTCTGTGGCATTTTCTTAAGAAACACTCAGTTGCACAAACTCACTTCCACAATCCTAAGAGAAAAGTGTGTGTATGTGTGTGTAGGAAAGTTGCTTTGCCCCCCGAACAGACCGTTCCGCTGTAAGAACGACAGAGTGTGTCTGCGGACCGAACAAATCTGCAATGCAGTGAACGACTGTGGAGACAACTCAGATGAAGAAAGTTGTGGTGAGTGTGAAATCTCTGTTCTTCCTTTCGTTTGTCTCTCTGAATCTCACTCCGCTTTCTGTCTCCAGTGGATGTGATTAAAAGGCCGAGACCTTGCGGGAAGTCTGAGTTCTCCTGTTCCAACCAGCGCTGTATCCCGGCTGAGCTGCAGTGTGATTTCTTCGACGACTGCGAAGACGGTGGCTCGGACGAGCGTGAATGCAAAACTCGTGAGTGTTCGCACCTCTGATCTCCTGAACTTTAAATTCTCCTACAGTATCATTCACACCATGTCTCACTCAATAAACACAAACACAACAAACGTTTGTTGAGGAAACTTTGGGCTTGTGATAAACGTTTGACATCTACGTTTTTTGGTCACAGATTCAGCGGAAGGCGCTTGCCAGGAACGAGCGGAGCTGTGCGGAGACGATGCTTTTTGCAACCACACCAAAACGTTCTCCATCTGTCAATGCAGAGAAGGTTTTCTGAGGAACCAGAAGACCAGACAGTGTGAAGGTAATGAGGTTCCCACAAGTGTCCTACTAACTTCTCCTCAAACACTTTGTTTCATCATCTGAGGGCTAAACGTAAACGTTCTTATGATTATGTGCTCAAAAGTATTTCTTTTAAATAACCTATAACTTGTGAGTGACATTTAAGTTTGTGTCCACAAACGTCTTGAGACCCCTGTAGATTTGCCTGTCCATCTACAAAACAACCCAATGCAGAAATCTGTTTGTATTTAGTTCCCGCTGTGGCTTTAAGCCTGTAGTCGTGCGTCAGTCTTTCAGGGTCAACTTACCGACACAAACTCCAGCAGTCAGCCGTACAAAACAGATAAAGAAAACTCAGCTGTAATCCCTCACAGCCTAACCGGGCGAGATCCCTACAGCGTTGTTAAAAATGTCACTGGTGAGTCTGACGGACGAGTGTGTTTCCTTCCCTCAGAAGTCAACGAGTGTCTGCAGTTTGGGACTTGTTCACAGTACTGCACGAACACGAAGGGGTCTTACAAGTGCACATGTGATCGAAACTTCAAAGAAATCAACGGAGAATGCATCACAAAAGGTAAAAGAACCTTTTTTTATTACAAACATAGAAAAAATAGATTATGTGCTATGTTTACACTGTGCTGTTTTTTGTGTATTTATTTTGTTTATTTTTGACACCTTCCTCTTTCCGGACAGGACCAGAAGACCAGGTTCTGTACGTGGCCAACGACACAGAAATCCGGAGTTTTGTGTATCCCTACAACCGGACTCACGGACACACCCAACTCGCCCGTCTCTCAGACAGCGCCCGCATCATCGGAATGGACGCCCTGTTTCACCATCACAAGTTTGTGTGGGCCACTCAGTTTAACCCCGGGGGAATGTTCTACAGAGACCTTCAGGACAGAAGTCCGGTCTCATCAAACAGCGGAGTGATAGTACGTCAGACTCGTGGGACTGCAGATCCGATAAGATTAAATGTACGGTCGGTTTTGGTAAAAGTTTTTCTCTTTGCAGTGTCCAGATTTCAGGAGACCCAGAGATATCTCTGCAGACTGGGTCACCGGGAATCTCTATTGGACGGATCACTCCAGAATGCACTGGTTCAGCTACTACACGGCACACTGGCGCCGACTCCGCTATTCCATCAACGTTGGACAGCTGGGCGGTCCGAACTGTACCAGACTCATCACAGACATTGACGGAGAACCCTTTGCGATTACTGTTAACCCTGTGCGAGGGTAAGAGGTTTTACCTACAAGCTGGTTATAAGAGCAAGTTAACCCAGGTTAAGATGGTTAGTCATCGAAACGTCTACATCAGTTTTGACCAGCTTATATCTGCTAATCCTCATAAATGTGCAACTCAGACCTTCTACACTCTCAAAAATGAAGCATAGTCATGAAGAACCTTCATCATTTATGGGAACACAACGCAAAGGTTGTGGGGTTTGATTCTTAGTAAACACATACTGACAAATTTTGTATCTTTAATGCACTGTAAATTGCTTTGGATTGAAGCATCTGTTAAATGCAAAATTGTAGAACAGTGAAAGAAAATAATAATAAAAATAAGACCTCTAGTAGCTGGTTTATGTTGGTTCTGTGTGGAACCAAAAATAGTTCTCCTACGATGATAACACCTCTGTGGCAACTTTGTTTATGTGAGACCATCTGGGCTCATGTTACGGGTTTGACAGTCACACTAGGAAACATGTAATTTCTGAACGTTATCACAGGATGATGTACTGGACAGTGATTGGCGATCACTCTCACATTGAGGAATCCTCGATGGACGGATCGTTGCGTCGCATTTTGCTGGAGAGAAACTTGCGAAGACCGACGGGTGAGATTCCAAAACTCCTGCAATAATCGTTACACAGTTTATTATTAAATTTCTCTTGTTTAAAAAGTGTGACTCAGTAATTGTCACGAGAGACGAACCATATGTTATGCTAAAAAAATCGTCATTTCGAAAATGTCACTATCACTTCAAATGCGAATCACAAAACATCTCGCCAAGAAATCCCAAGATCATTTCTGTTGTCTCAGAGCAAAATCCTGCAAATGGAGGAAAGTTTGACTACAGCTGTTTAATTTCTGTTCTGGTTCAGAGAGAAATTCTTTATCCTTTAATTAGATACTTTGAAAAAGAGAAAACATCGTATTGCTTCTCTGCTAATAGAAAATTAATTTTGTGCTTTTTCATGAATAAATGAAAGAACTACAAATCTTTTAGCTAAATACACCACAGACAAAATGTTGAAGAAGTCTTTTTAACTATAGTGCGTAACACTTATCGCACGTGTTAAACGTTTTTTTACAGGACTTGCGATTGATTATTACAACCAGAGGCTGTACTGGGCGGATGCGGAGCTGTCTCAGATCGGTAGCGTACGCTTCGATGGCTCTGATTCGCTGGTGACCGCCGGCAGTCGAGACGGTACGTTTGCGTGTGCGCTGATGAGAATGTTCTCATAACGTTTGGAATTAAACCCAGTGAGAACAGCAAGAGCTGGTGACAACATCAGATCTGCTGTTCAGCTAAAGGCTAAATACTGCACAGCTAACCGAGAACATTTACAGAACATTGTTTATGTTTTTTGAAAGTTCTCTCAAAGTGACCAAAAACATTCTTGCAGTGATGCTAGTTTTAACGTTATATATCATATATAAAAAATGTAATTCTTAAATTGTTAAAGGAACACAATAAATTATTTTTCATTGCAATATTCCAGCAATATTGTTTGGTGTTGGTCATATAAATTTGAACAGTCTTGTGCTTTAATTTGCATAATTGAATATGGATTCTTTGTTCTGCAAGCTGTTTGGTTTCACAGTTGGCTGTTTGGGTTTCGTTGCAGGAATTTCTCAACCTTTCCGCATCGACCTGTTTGAGGACTTTATCTATGGTGTGGGCATGAAGCACGATGTGTTCAGGGTCCATAAATACGGGACGCTTCCCGCCGAGAGACTCGGTCTAGGTGTGGAGAGAGCATCCAGCATCCTGGTGTTTCATCGCTACAAACAACAAGAGGGTGAATGTTCTTCAAACATCTCACAGTGTCTCCTACCCTAAAGAACATACAGTCACACATAATAACATCACAGTTCTGGATCTGAGAAGAACCTGGTTCTGTGTCTCACGTCATTATCCAGAATACGGTTCCATTGAAAGTTTTCTCACTCTGATCTGTTTTTCAGTAGAAAATTTCAATTCAACCTTCAACAGCTAAAACAGCTAAACCCAAACAGTTTAGGTGTTATATAGTTGAACAATCAAATAACAATTCATGTTCTTATGTCCCCTTTCATATTATGATGTCTCTCTTTCCATCTCTCTCTCTCTCTCTCAGTCCTCAACCCCTGTGCTCAGAAGAGCTGTGCTTTCCTCTGTCTTCTGAACCCCAGAGGGGGCAGCTGCGTGTGTCCGGAGGGCAAAGCTCTGGTCAACAGGACCTGCGCAGACAGCAACGTCTCAGGTATTTCTGTCAAAACACGCTCTGCAAGATGCTCTTACATCTCTAACAGCGTCTGCGCAGCCCCGAGCGCTCGGTGTCAGACTCGCATGTTTCACCTCACTGAGTTTGACTGAAGTGTTTTTCTGTATCCGGGGCCCTTTAACCGCTGACATAACACACACATCACACACACATAACACACACCACACACACATAACACCACACACCACACACCACACACACACAACACACACTTACACATAACACCACACACCACACACACATAACACACACACAACACACACTTACACATAACACCACACACCACACACACATAACACACACACACAACACACACATAACACACACACAACACACACTTACACATAACACCACACACCACACACACATAACACACACACAACACACACTTACACATAACACCACACACAACACACACATAACACACACATAGACACATAGATTTAGAATTAAAAACCTTCAAAGTAACATGTTTTTGTTACTTAATGGAAACATTAGAAAAACATTAAAAAAAATCTATACATAAAATCTAATCTATGATAAACAATTTGTTTGTGACAATAAAAGCAATTTGATTTGTACAATCTAGTTTAGTTTTATGTTGCAGCTAGTCAAACGTGTTAAACTTTTGTCAGGTGACCTCTGTCGTCCGGCGTGTGAGAACGGCGGCCGGTGCGTCACCAACGAACGCGGCGAGTCTCGCTGTTTCTGCTGGCCCAATTATTCTGGTGAACGCTGTGAGATCAGTCACTGCAAAGACTACTGCCAGAACGGAGGAACCTGCGCCGGGTCTGCACTCGGTAGGTGTTACTCCACCGCTGTCTGCTGAGTGAATGAATGTGTGATTTGTGTGTCATTGTGATGTCATAACGTCAGATAGGTCAGTTCGTCTGTCACGTAAGATTCCTTCTGAACAAACAGATGTAATGGCTTTTATTACGTAAAGCATCGTGTTTTTACTCATTATACTGAAAGGGTATTTTGGCAGGGACACGTAATTGGACGCAGTTCAACTCTCGCTTGTTTCGTGTCTCAGAAACACGCAGGAATTGCTTCTCTTGGCTTGTTTTGCCCCTCACACAAGCTGGCAGAATAGCCCCCCGGTCTGAGTGCGTGCTGAACACGTGCACGTGTAAAACTCCCAACAGATGTACCGACCCGAAACCTGCCGTGTTTATGTCACAGTATCTCAAATAATCAATTCTGAGAGCCGGAATGTTGGCTTGGATATCAGGAGTCTCGCGTGTTTTGATTTATGAGATTAGCTCTCAAATGATGTTGTTCTAGATTAGCTGGGATGTTTTTCGTTTATTTGTTTGAGGTTTTGATTCGGTTAATGACTCGAACGCTTTGGGTTCAGTCTCGGTGCATCACGTACAAGGGTCAGCCAATCTCAAACATGTGAGATCTGCCCTCATTCGAACCCACACCAAAATAATGTCTTTGTCTCTGGTTCCAAAGGAAAGCCGACGTGTCGTTGCGCTCTGGGTTTCACCGGGACGTTGTGTGAGCGACACGTTTGTGATGGTTACTGTCTCAATGGAGGAACGTGTGACATCACCCCGGGCAACCAGCCGACGTGTCACTGTCTGTCAGAATACACAGGAGAGCGCTGCCTGTACCGTAAGCATCTGACCACAAACCCAACATTTACAATAATACCGTGTTTCACAAACTGGTGTTGCCAAACTGAGCTTTATTTTAATGGATGCATACGGCTGTTTCAGACTAAAGACTGAAACTTTGTTTTGTTCTGTTTTGCTGTAAGGCTGCCTCAGTAATAAACTATTGATTCTATTTTATGCAATATTGATCTGTATCAATAATATATTTTTTTTACTATGTTAAGTGTTTAAAGTTTTTGTTTTGTTGTGTCTTGGAAAAATCAATAACAGCCCAATTCTTTTATTTTGCTATGAAACAAAATCAGTATTTTGTGTAGTGTGGAGAATTTCCTACATGATATAAAGACAGCAGATGTTTTATTTAAACTCATGAAGAATGTTGTGATCTGTCACAGATATCTGTCATCATTACTGTGTGAACTCAAAGGCCTGCACACTGTCCAGCTCAGGACATGTGGAGTGTGTTTGTCCCACACGCTACGAGGGGCCAAAATGTGAGGTGGACCGATGTCTCCGGTGCCGAGGGGCCCCGTGTATCGCCAACGAGGAGACCGGAGACGTCGCCTGCAAGTGTGTGTTTAGCAAAACAATGTGTTTGTTTTATGTTGGTGTTATGATTCCAAATGTTCCTGTGTGTGTGAGTGTGTGTGTGTGAGAGTGTGTGAGAGTGTGTGAGAGTGTGTGTGAGTGTGAGAGTGTGTGTGTGTCTGTGTGTGTGAGTGTCTGTGTGTGAGAGTGTGTGTGAGTGTGAGAGTGTGTGTGTGTCTGTGTGTGTGAGAGTGTGTGTGTGTGTGAGTGTGAGAGTGTGTGTGTGAGTGTGAGAGAGAGAGAGTGTGTCCAGCCAACAGCTACCTCAAGGAAAAACTGACTAATACATATGAGATAAGCTTGCAAATGATTTTGTCTTTTGGTTAGCCGTGATGTCAGTCATTTGTTTGACTAATCTGACTAGTCAGTTAAGACGTTAGTTAGTCTTAAAACTGATTAATAAATAAACAAAGTAAAAATGCCAAAAGGTTTCTGTGAGCGTTAGGGGGTAAAATATACAGTGTGTACAGTATAAAAGTCATTTTGTGTATGGAGAGTTCTCACAAAGCACCTAACGTGTGTGTGTTGTGTGTGTTTTGTGTGTTTTCAGCTGTACTAACGGCAGAATCGCAGCCAGCTGTCAGTTGTGTGACGGATACTGTTATAATGATGGAACCTGTCATCTCGACTCAGAGAGCGGCTTGCCGTTCTGTCAGTGAGTCATTTCTTCGTTGCTTTCTGTGGCTACAAATTGCATGTCGTTATTTAGATTCATTCGTTTTAAATCGCTCCCTCCGGCGAGGGGAGCGCGCGCTTTAATGGCTTTTCTGCTCGTCTAAGTTAGTGGATGTATGTTTTGTGAAGGAGAGCTGAGGAGAATGAGGTGTTATGGAGGAGTCAGTTATCACAGCAGGAGTTTATAATCTGCCTGTTCCACCTCTGTATTTGTGTATTAGAGACAGACAGGAAACCACCAGACAACTCTGTGGAAAAGAGAATGAAGGCCAATTAAAAGCCAGAAGGTGATGGCTAGAGCTGCGGTGCGGTGGTAGCACGCTTCAGGGTTTGAGTCTGGCCCATATTGTGATTCCTTATTTTTGCCTTCTTTTCCTCTACGGATGTATTTTCTCTTCTTTCAATTGATTCATATAAAGGATTTAAAAACCTCTATCAAAGCTGACGAAAACGGTCTAGGAAGGTGCAGCAAATAATCCAACATGTTGCATTGTGGTGCTTTTGCAGGCACCTGAGATCGAATCTGGCTTACCGTATTTGTATCCCTTGTTCTCCATTGGTCAGACAGAAAGTTAGTCCCGCCCCAGACTCATGCTGGTCAGAAAGCACAAACATTTACATCACCTTTATGGTTGTACAAGAAACTCAAAACATTCTTTTTGCACCATGATAGAAGTACATTTATCTAAATCCATTTGACCTAGAATAGCATTTTTTATCCTCCGAACAAACATGTTTGCCTGGAATAAGGGTCTGTGAAGACAGAATCTGAGAGATGAGATGTTGTTGTGTTCGTGTTTTCCTGGCCGTGTTTGATGACGGATAATCGTGGCATGAATGCGGTGGACGCGTTTCATCTTCTCTGTCTGAATTGATTCGGATGTCGTCCGAACCCCTTGAATTCCTCAGTGATGGACTTCTCAACATCCTCTTCCACACACAATAAACGCCAGACAATATTTGTGCCTCACACACCGAGACGCATCCTAATCTTCCCACCAAACAACGGTACAATCTTTCCGTTGATTCCCTTCCATCGCATGTTTTTGAGGAAAATCCAGGCAAAAGTCTTTTACAGGCTGATCTGTGGCCCCTGGTCTTTATTCTCACTTCCATTTCATCTCTGGTCGCCCTTGTGAACGAATCAATTTGCATGCAGATGATTTAGTGATATTTCTCCTCTTTTGTCCCGGAGGTGAGGGGCCGGTAATGATGAAGAACCGGCGGTGACCGGGCGTTCACAGATTAGGTGGAAGCGGAGCGTGTTATTCGAAGACGCTCTTCGTCTTTCTCATATAGGCCTGTTTGACTTCACATCACCCCATCAAAAAGTCCCATGTCTTTTGTTTGTCCTTTTCTCTCGGTTTTGTTTTGTTTTCCTTCCCACACAGCATTTTATTAAAGTTCGTTTTGGGGAAACGAGCGCAGGGCGGCGTTGCTTTTCAAATCCCTGGAGATGCGTTTTATTCAGGATGAAATGAGACAGAGAGACTCACCCCGTGTGTTGGAGCGTTTGTCCAAACGTGCTGTTTGCATCATTTAAAACGTTTTGTTTCGTTTAGTCTGGTTTCATTTCGTTCCCCCAAAACATGCATTAAAATTTTCAATAGTGCTGTCTTTAAAAAGCCCTTGCTTTTGATTTCAATAGAGTTCTTGTTCTGTGTGTGTGTGTGAGTGCATGTGTGTGTGTGTGCCTGTGTGTGTGTGTGAGTGCATGAGTGTGTGTGTGTGCATGTGTGTGTGTGTGTGTGAGTGCATGAGTGTGTGTGTGTGTGCATGTGTGGGGGGGGTCTTTATTTAGTTTCTGTGTTTCTCATGTTTTTTATTTTCGTCTCATTACGTTCTCCTCAGTTGCCCGTCCGAGTTTAAAAGCCCGAGGTGCGACGAGAGAGCGAACCCCTGCGATCACTACTGTCAGAACCAGGGGGTTTGTTCCCTCACCGCCTATAACAAACCCCGTTGCAAGTAGGTTTTCCAGATCCATGTTCCAAGAACATTCCCACAATCCCATGGGCCGCGGCCAGCATGTCTCCGGCGCCTAAACTCCGCCCACTCAAATGGCTTACGAGAGCACGTCTCACACGCATCGCATTCGTCTCTAAGACACGTGACTCCATTTGTATGCTTGGCATGACTGACATACGTACATGTATAAATCTGTGTAATATTCTGCCTGGCACACGTAGTGTTTAGGGCACAGTTGTAGTAAATCTAGTGATTCAACATTTTTGTTTGTTTCGTTTAGCATTTCTTGTTTTTTTCTTAATTTCTCTGCAGTTTTAATTTCTTTTCTGTTTAAACGGTGTTGGCATTTCCATGAATATGGTACGTTTGACTTTTACATTTAAAATCATAAGTTTTGTTTACAGAACTAGTAGTTTTTACATAGTTACATATTTGATTTAATGCTTTACTGTTGAAAGTTAAACGTAAATATTCAACCCTGTTATCTAATAATTTACATAATAATTTATTTTGTCTGTGTGGGAAATTACTTTATAGTTTATAGCATTCGGTTTAACTCATTTTCAACCCTGTTACAGTTGTACATATTTACTTATTTATAATTGTTTTCTACTGAATTATGGTATCAGGGTCATAAAATCTCAAAGAAAACAAACAGAACATAAAATTAACCTTCAGATTTTGACATTACCTGAACGTTACACACACGTTTGTGGTGAACATGTTCAGTTTTATATCGTATCCATGGAAAGCGTCACGCGTTCATTTTATCCCTGATCCCGTGTGTTTCTGGAAGCTTCCGGTCTCCTTCCTCAGACAGCAGCGTGTTCATGTGCCGCCCAGCAGGAAGTAGAATTCCTGCCCACAGGAAGTTGGATTAAACATTGTTTCACTCACGCCAGCGTCTCTCATAAGCGCTTAATCTCTCATATCCAGAGATCACTGCTGTGGACGCATGCAGCTTAAACACAGGAAGTCCCCATGTCACACACTCACACACACTCACACTGCATGTGTTTACAGTGAGAATAATGTGTCTCTTTGGATTGTGTAACCTCCTAATATTGTGTGTAGTGTTGTGCGTTTATCATGAATAAATGTTAGCAAATGTTACTGTGCTTAGCAAACTAAAATAGGTTGTGTTCATGTTTTAATATTAAGAGTTATAAACAGTTATGGGGTAAACTCAAATGAAGCTTTAATGAAGTGAAGCAGATTACATTTTTACAACAAGGTTTGTGTTTGTTTGTGAATCTCTGTTCACAGATGCTCAGTAAACTGGTCAGGGACACAGTGTGAACGACCGGCTACCAAAACCAGCCGCTCGGAAAACTTCAACGGAAGTATGTGTTCGATCCGAGATTATATACAATACGAATGATACGTGTAAAATTATGAAGTTGTTGTTGGACATCTAATAAAAATGAAGATGATAGATGTAGATGATTGTATCTTGTCAACATCCAGGTTATAAAAATAACATTTTATAAAATGTTTATGTCTTTGACTTGTGTGAATAATGTAGCATGAACACTTGACGCTAATGCTAAGTGAATGTATGTGTGTTTCTCACAGGAAGTATCGCTATCATCGTTCCCCTGGTTCTTCTCGTCTTCATCATCGCCACGGTTACTCTCGGCCTCCTTATTTGCAAAAGACGTCAGAGGTAAATAAACGCCTCGGCGGTGTGAGACGCTATTAAAGGTTTCATCAGAATGTAACAGATTTGTTGATGCGGCCCCAGAGAGTCTGTTAAACCCGCTCTGCTCCGGCGCTCGCTGTGTCAGAACCTCTGGGATCATCGCTAACAAACTAACAGAATATTTGATTTATCTCCTCACAGAGGTAAACAGGAGCAGCGGCAGCCCATGGCAAACGGCGGGCTGAACGTGGAGATCGGAAACCCGTCGTATAACATGTATGAAGTCGAGCACGACAATCACGTAGACGTGGGGAGTTTTCTGCACCCCAGCTTTACCCTTGACCCCCATAAGGTACCAACCAATGAGGAATCGTGCGGCTGTGACATCACTTCCTGTACTTCACTGTCACAGCTTCCTTATTTTATTAAAAAGTGCTACAAGTATTTACGCTAAAACCAAAAACTAGTTTTCAGACGCTGTAAGGTTTGTCTTTGGGCTTGATTGGCTCACTTCTGTAAACATTTTTTTGTTCACTTTAATTTAGGCAAAATCCCAAAAGTACATTTAGTCTTTAAAGCACTTCAAAATTGATGCTGATATTTTTGCCTGGAGAAAAACTGAGTTTTAACAATCACAAGAGAGTCACAGTTTGATATTTGTATATTTATTTGGGGAACATTATCACTATCTACACTAACCAAACCTTTATCCACCCTTTATATGTCATTTGTGTTTATCAGAATTCTTTACTCTAATTTACTTTTTTAATTTGGTTCTGGTCATTTTTTGGTTCAAGCGTTTTGAGCTGCAGTTAAACCTGGTGTTGTTTTGTTTGTTTTGTTTGTTCAGGGCTGGTGTGTGAGGTCCAGCGACCCTCGCAATTTACCCGCACACCCTTTATCTGCACAAACTCTGCCCGCCCAGAACATGCCAAAGGAGTTCATTCCTGGACAGGTGAGTTTTCCCACATTTATTTTGTAACAGTTTTCCACAATGATGGGAAGATGTGGTTTCCCGACGGCCCATAATGCTTTGTGGTTTTAGAACCTCAGCCTTTGACCTTTAAAGCAAAGACTTCCTGAATCGTTCCATAGCTTAAGGGCAGATGAAATGTACATTTGTTATTTACTGAGACACGCCAACGCATTTACGATAAAAGCAAACTTACTTTTTTAGGTTTTTTGCTCTTTTGCACGTAGAATCATTTGTGCGACGTTTTCCTGGACCACAGCTGATGTAGAAATCACAATAAATGTAATAAAAACGTTTTGCTTTTCCAGGCAATGAACTACTCGAATCCCATTTACACAAAGGTGTATCACGACGGGCAACATTGTCGGAAGGCAGTGATCCACCTCAACACAAGACGTGAGGTTCTCCCAAAGAGACTGGAAGCGACGATTCGAGAAACCGCCGCCTAACTCGCTTTTCCACCTGCTTCTTTTTTATACAAAAATCTGTACAAAATGTATAAAAATGTAAAATATACTTTTTTCGTCAGACTCCATCTTCTGTTTTCAGTTTGGGCGTCTGTTTTCGTTTCCATGTTTGCGTTCCATCATTGACTATATTGTCATTTCTATGTTGTTTTTTTGTCATTTTTTGTTGGTTTTGTTCAGTCGCTCTCGCTTCACGTTGGGTCACTGAAATGTCTTAGAAACGCCGCGTTTTTATTTGCTTTGTGACTCTGTAAATGCACTACACAAAAACTTTAAACAAAAAAAAAACTTTCACAGCTGCTCAGTCCTGAAAGGCTTTATATACATTTAAAGACATGTAAAGAGAATTTTCTATAGGTTTATTTACGTAAAGTACACAGTATGTATATGGTTCCTGCTGGCGGTACAATCGCCCATGCCTAGATAATCCAGAGATGCCTCTTACATTTAGCAGTATAGAAAAACACGGCACATATTTAAATGCATCCTACGATTATGTCACAGATTTTATTTTTATATTTTTCGATTCTGCAAACGTGTCTGTCACATCGTTGTCTCTCCGTTAATTAACGTTATTTTTATGTATGCTTCGAATATGCAGTCAAACCAGAAAGTGAAACCGACACAGAGCTGTTACAACAAACATCCCACCATAACTCGTATACATACTGCATTAAAATGACCTTTTGACTCACCGTATACATTGTCATGAGGGAAACACACACACACACATTCTCTGTGCAAATGTACAAACTAAAGCGGAGAAAGTTTTCTAATTTTATAGTTGATTTCTACGTCCGGTTTGCTCGTATTTTCTGAGATGTATTAAACGTAGAACTTTTATACAGAAAAACGTAAACAGTATATTTGGTCCGTCTTCACTCTGGGTGTGAACTGAGGTGTCAATGTTTTTATGAAATGATAAATCTGTGATAATTGTTACGCGTTTATTGCACTGAGGTTTGCTGCTGTTGAGGGAGTGTAACAAACAGTTTCAGCCTGTCATTCAGTTACTCACATACAGAAATACCCTGTTGTGATTTTGGACCAAGAACTATGAAATAAAATGGATTTTCTTGCCATTTCAAATGTCTTTCTTTCTTTCTTTCTTTCCTTGTGGTGAGTTTTTATAACTGTTGTGAATGTAAAAATTTAATGGCAGCTGACAGAAACAAAACATGCTATCAACATGATCTGCTCACAGAGACCGCAAGGTTTGTCAAGGAAGTGTCAGTTTCCTGTCTGACTTTAGAAATGCTTTAATGTTTTCAAATGCTGTTGCAGGAGCAGCAATTCAACATTTCCTGCGACACAAACATCACAAGCAATGTTCTGTTGTGTGACCCGAGTATCAGAGTTAATCAGAGTTAATATCTGAGGTGAAGTTAAATGTTGCAGCCACGAACATTTAAGTCTCTTTGCGTTCACATTTTAAACCAACAAACCATTTAAAATCTTTCTTCTTTTTAAAATCTTAAAACCATTTTAACATCTATATCAGATTAGATGTTTGTTCTTATGTCAATGTAAAGTTATGTCTTTGTCAACAGCAGGCCCATAACACCCAGTTTATTATTTTGTTTCATAATACCATTGAGTGGGGCATAACAATTCTCACTTTTAAACTGGTTTAAACTGGTTTCAGTACTAACAGAGCAGCAGTATCTTTACAATATCTGGCTGGATTTATTGGGTAACTGTAAAATGAAAGTAAAATGCAGGGTTCCCACCCCAGACTACCACAGACACCATCTCAACACAAAAAAGTTCATGAGACAACATTTCTTCTCTCCACTGCACCAAACCAGTAAAAGGTAATCTGTCTGTTTGTCTATTTAAATACCCTATAATGCTTGTTTTATAGAATACAGTTTCATAAACTTGTGCATCTTATCATATGAAGAATCTAAAACAGGACTGCTGCAAAGATGCATGAATTGCTTCAAAGATGCATTGTTGCAAAGCAGCTGTACAAATGACTGTACAACATCCAGGGATATTTACAGACTTGAACATGAAAATGAAATGTGCAGATATATGAGAATTATAGATTTTTAAGACGGTACTA
>JBAJNP010010346.1:0-16587 GCA_036877545.1 Yasuhikotakia modesta
AATGACAAACATACTGAACGTTTTGTGAGGGACCATATAACTAGCATGTGTGAACTCCTCGTGTGTGTTGCAGCTTGAGTTTGCAGTGCAGATGACATGTGACAGCTGTGTCAAAGCTGTTAAAGATGTGTTAGAGAAAGAACCAGGTGAGATAAAGGTGACATGAAATCTTGACACACTTACATGCTTAAGATTCTGTAATCATTCACAATATTCATTCTAACATGTATTACTTGTATGTTTTTTCTTCTGTGTATTGTACGTATTTTAACACCATATATTGTGTAGAATTTGTATTAATTTTCATATTTATTTTTTCAATTTGTTTATTATTATCTATTTATCTATTTAAGTATGTTGTGTAGAGCAGCTTCAAAGCAATGCAACATTGTAAAAAGCACTATATAAATAAAACTGAATTTTAAAAAATTGTGTGTGTGTGTTATAGGAGTGCAGCCTGTGCATATAGACCTGGCAAAGAAAGAGGTTATGGTTGAAACGTCCCTCACGTCTCTGCAGGTCCAGAGTCTCATTGAAAGCACAGGTAGACGGGCTGTGCTGAAGGGAATGGGCAGCTGTGAAGCAGGTGAGATTCGCTTTATTTACTTGTTCATGTGTTTGTTCATGTCTATTGCTGACAGAATTGTGGCTTTGTGGAATCCAATATATGTGGTGGTATGATCATCAAAAATAACTGTCATTGTGTCTTAGGGCTAAATGGTGAACATTTGAAGGAATCTGTCTTACAGCCAAAAATTTGTAACAACAAGGAGATGTAATTTCACTTGTGTTTTTAAAAGGTGCATATGGGTAATTTCTGAGGAATGCCTTGGTATTTTAACTTAAATAGCGATCATGCCATGCAATACAAGCAACTAACAGCTGGAGTATACGCCCCCTATTGCTGATTGGCTGCAAGTGTTAAAGTGTTTTGAGTGAACAGTCTGATCCACTTTTTTAAATTTATTTTTAATATTCAAACACAATATTTTGCATAAATGTTCATTAAATTGTTTGGGTTTTGATTTCAAATTTATGACTGTATCTATGTTTAGTACATTAAAATTATTAGAGGTGTAATAAGAAATCAGTCGTACGTAGTCACAGATATTTCACACTTGCTGTGTCTGGATTTATTTGATGGCCGCTGAAAGCAGTTATATTCCAATAGCTTTGAGAAAAGTAAATTGTCTTTTTCTAAATAAAGGTTTAACCATAATTTAACTTAAAGACATTCTTGTAAACACAGTTATTATTAGTATAGCTCCACAGGTTTGTTTAGAATTGTAATAATGTTTGAATTGTATCTGTGTGTATTAGATCTGGGTGCTGCTGTGGCGATGTTAGGTGGGGCTGGACCAGTGCAGGGCGTGGTGCGTTTCTTACAGGTCTCACAAGATCGTTGTTTGATTGATGGGACGATCGACGGCTTGGCACCTGGTGCACATGGGCTACATGTACATGAACTGGGGGATCTCACACAGGACTGCATGAGGTACCATAACTTCTGCTATTTAAGCCTTTAATCACAAGACAAGCACATTTCTATTCCATTAGAGAGTAAATGTTAAAATATTTCATTCGAGAGTATGTTCATACATTTTATTAGAGGGTATGTTCATATATTTCATTAGAGAGTATGTTCATATGTTCTATTAGAGGGTATGTTGTTCATATGTTCCATTAGAGAGTATGTTCATATGTTCCATTAGAGAAAATGTTCATATAAGAGTATGTTCAATCTTGCATATGTTATTTAAATACATAAATAATTAGCATTATATTTGTGTTCTTGCTCTCTCAGCTGTGGAGATCATTTCAATCCTTTCAGGAAACAGCATGGAGCTCCCCAGGACTCAGAGAGGGTACGGCTGTCATTTACTCTTTCAAATAATAGAGACATGTTAACAGTACATGATACAATTGTTTGCAGTTTCTTTATTAGATTCTATTATTAAATGCTATGTTATGCTTGGAGTTGCACTAGCTGCTAGTACCGTACCTTATAGAAATAATTGATAGATTTAGAGAAATTATAATAATACGTTTTTTATGTCTGTCTGCTTTGCAGCATGTGGGGGACCTGGGAAATATAACTGCTGGTCCTGATGGAAGAGCTTCATTCAGATTAGAAGACTCACAGATAAAGGTAGAGAATTATTTGTGTATGTAAATTCAGTGATTTTGATGGAACTTGATCACACGATAAAGAACTGGTCTATGGGTTTCTTGTTTTTGCTAATAGATATAGTACATTGTCATGTTTATAAGGTTTAAGTTATTTAAGATTGGCAGATTGTCAGTGATGGTCAATTAGAGAGATTTAAGAGTACAATAAATCTGCATAAAGGTACTTTGAACCAGTGATGCAGAATGTGACTGTTGTCATGTCTCGTGACTAGTTACATTGTAGCAAACACACAGAAGTATAAATAAAATTTGAAGCAATAGGTTCTAATTGGCTTGCTTACTTGTAGTTATTTTTATTTAGTGAATATTCTTTTCTTTACAAAAGGACCAGCACATAATATATGCTTGGTAAAAGTAGTAAAATGTTTCCAAAATTAAAATAGTTTAGTAAAGGACAGGCTTGAACATTTTATTTCACCAAGATGTTGCACACAGATCTGCTTTTTCCACTAAAAAAGTATTATATAAGAAATGCCCACAATTCTGTCATAATTTATCACTCTCATGACTTTACAATTATCTCACCTCATTGTAGCACATTTGGACCTCCACATATTACATCATGTTACAGTTGTTTATGAGACACACAAGGCTTTGGTTACTCATACAGTGGCCCAGTGTCACTGACATCAAACCTGCCACCAATGTGAAGAAACAAAGACGTTTTGGATCCAAAGTTTTGGATGAACTGTTTCTTTTAGACAGAATCTCACATTTCTCTGTTCACTGTTTGACAGGTGTGGGATGTGATTGGTCGATCTTTAGTGGTGGATTCGGAGAAGGATGATCTGGGGCGTGGGAGTCACCCACTGTCAAAAATAACAGGAAACTCAGGAGAGAGGTGAAAACACCCAGACATAACATTAAAACAAAGATTAAAAAAACACTTTTTGTGGAGTATTTGTGTGTGTTGTGTCATACAGAGATCATAACTCAAACACGGAGCTCATTTGCATGTAATGCATGATCACACATGGAAGGACATGAATGTGTGTTTGTGTAATGACAGCCTCACTCTTTTCTCAGGCTGGCGTGTGGAATCATCGCACGCTCAGCTGGGTTGTTTCAAAACCCCAAACAGATTTGTGCCTGTGATGGTGTAACGTTGTGGGAGGAGAGAGATCGGCCCATAGCTGGGAAAGGACGTAAAGTCACTGACGCACCGACAGCTAATCTTTAATGGAGTGAGGATCTGACCTTCCCACACATAAAGAACTACAGATTGATGACTTTCAGTGATGGGAACAAGATGACTGAAGTGAGACCAAACATGTGCCATCAGAAATGGTCCAAATATCTGCACCAATGAACCATCAAAGGTTCTGATGTATAATGACACAAATCAGACAAAACATATAAATATGTAAGTGGATGGTGTAAACATGGCAAAATTATGTAATTTTTCTTAGATTATTACAGGGATGTTGTGTCTGATCTTAAATACTACATGTTTAACTAAAGCTTCAACTTGTATCAAAAAGATGCTGTTTTCATACCATTTCAATGCAATTTAAAGTCTTTGGAACTTAAGTCATGCTACATACATAATGTTGGAAATTGTTGTTGTTGTCTGTCATATCTGTCATTGCAGAATAACTGTATCTGATCTTATAAAGTGATTCTGTGAGTTAGAAAGTACACATTGCCCCATCATAGACATGTTTGAAAAAATAAAGCTCAGATAAAACTGGGACAATCATGTGAAATATATGTAATATATAATAATTTAATAAGGTGAAATTATTTTCAAGTAAAATTTGATCCAATGACCACCAAGAAATCTGTAGCGTTAATTTAGAGTGTTTTGAACTGATTTATGTGCAGACAATCGTATTTCTTTAAATAAAACAAACTATTGGAGCTGCTCGCAAAGAGTTTGTCCACTAATAAATATCATAAACGGTGCATGTGGTGTTAGGGTAAAGAAATGTTAACATGAGGAATAAAATGAAGGCGTGCTGTGGAAGCAGCTGAGATGCTCACGGCAGTGAGTCGGTGCGTGTGTTCATTCCTCTGCTGAAGAATGAGAGCGTTTCTAAAGAACGGAAGTAGACCGACCATTTTGAATTTGAAACCCCGCACCGCTTAGGTGAGATTGAAGATTTTCATCCCTCTCTCTTCATCTTTCTATTTGTCAGATTTCACTAAATCATTATTTAGGATAAATAACTAACGGTTGCCGATGCGGCGCGCGTGTCGTTATATGTGCGATGTTATCTGTAGAGAAACGCGGATTGTTTAGGGTGCGGGGACCCTAAAATCCTTCGCAAAACGAGTCGCTGTTTTCTGCTGGTAGAAATAAATACAAAACCCAGAAACTGCATACTGGAGAATAAAAGAGAAAATAACGCTTAAGCGTTGTTTGTTGGGGCAGAGATCGTGTTGTTTTGTAAACAGTAGTTATCATAAATGTAACGTTCACAGTGTAACAACCCGACGCGTGTTACACGTTGACGGCGGCCGATTATACAGGGAACTGCGAGTCCGCGTTTTCTGCATATTTTAAAGTCGTTTGAAGCGAATAACTGCGCGTTTGCCAGGGTTTACATTCATTTATGTGATGTGTTTGTGTGCCTGGGCTATGCCCTGCAACTGGGGCGTCCCAAGCGGATGCGGGGCCCGTTCGCGATCGCATTCCGGGGTGTGGGGGTCCCCGCTCCGTTCACCGCGGGCTGCGCCGCTCAAAGCAGCTGGACCGCATAACTGAGGAAGTGAACGTGTTACCTCTGTGTGCACTTCGTCACCACCGGTCATAAAACTGTGTGTTAAGTGATAAGTCATGTGCTTGCCGATATTTTGTATTTCGATGTTGTCATTGGATACCACTATGACATAATAAAATACAATTATTTGTTTTATGTACCCTTTCCTTAATGTGCTCTGTACCTTTCAAATCATTCTTCCTTTACTGATGTCATTGAATAATCAAATATTGTCTTCTTTCTTTCCAGCACAATGGATAAGGGCCATACTGTTAAGCTTTTTGTAGGAAACTTGGCAATGGACACCACGCAAGAAGAACTGTCCGCCATCTTTGAGTCGTATGGCCAGGTGGTTAGCTGCAGCGTTTTGAGGCAGTTTGCTTTTGTACACCTGCAAGGAGAGGGTGCAGCTGAACGGGCCATCCGGGAGCTCAATGGCCGAGAGTTCAAAGGTCGAAACCTTGTGGTGGAAGAGTCTCGAGGACGCCCGCTCCACTCGACAAAAGTGTTTGTGGGTAATCTAAGTAGTATGTGCACCACAGAAGACCTCCAGGAGCTGTTTCAGACCTTTGGAAAAGTGTTGGAGTGTGATAAAGTAAAAGGTAATTGAAATAGCTTTCTTAAAAATAGTTGTGAATACTTTCTGAAATATTTATTCCTTTAAGTATGTTTTAACCACTTTAAAGCACAGATTACTGCATAAACCGTCTTCTTATGCAGGCTATGCGTTTGTACACATGGAGAATAAGGAAGATGCATTGCAAGCCATCGAGGCATTGCATGGGACCTCTTTCAAAGGTCGACCACTATCTGTGGAGCTCTCGAAAGTTCAGCCAAGTAAACAGGCCCCTACTGTTAAGATCCCCTGCGTAAGCTGTGGCAAACAAGGTCATTATGCAGGTGAATGTCCAGCTGGGAAGCCCACTCTGGAGCAGTATCAAAGCCAAGCTGCTGTGCTAGCTGCTGCTGCCGCTGCTGCTGCTGGCCTACCTCTGCAGGTTCAGCAGAGTGTCCACAATTCTGTATACAACACCTCTACCTTTGATCCAACTTATGCTGCTCTTACTGGACTCACAGCTTCTGGTGCAAGAGCGGAAGGAGGAGCGGCGGTGGCACCAGCCGTCTATGGAGCACTAGCTAGTCATGTGTATGGAACGGTTGCCAACCAGTTGTACAGCGGGACAGTTGCAAATCAGGCGCTCAACAGCAGCGCTGCTGCGCAGGTATATGGCTCTGTCAACCCAGCTCTCTATGGGCAGATGACAAGTGGTGCAGTTGCAGCGGCTGCAGCTGCTGCCGCTGCATATGGTCCACAGGTTTACACACCCGCAGTAGCTAATCCAGTGTTCCTAGCGGCAGCGCCAAGCATGGAGGTACCAGCAGCTGCTGCTGTTAACCCAGCGTATACAGTAGCACCAGCCCTCTACAGTGCAACTCCAGCTTATGGAGCTCTGGGCCCGGCTGATCCAGCAGCTCTCTTTGAAGCAGCCAGAGCCCACTACTTTGCACAAGGGCAGCAGGTGCTAGCTGATCAGCAGCAGGCTAGCTCAAAGTCAGGAGAGAGGGACCGGAGTCCGCTAAGAAGATCAGCCCCGCTGTTGCCAGACCCTGTCATGAAACCGTTTATGTACCAGAGGGCCAAACGCAGAGCCTTGCTTCCTACACCGGTGGGGCGAGAGGAAACTTCTGCTCAGGAGGATGACCCTGTAGCCAGGTAAGTTTCTTATTAATGCTGGAATAAGACATACTTGAGATACTTGAAAACAGTTCAATTGATTTTGAACTAAATTCATCAAAGCCATTCCTAAAATAGTTTCACATATCAGTTTTTAAAAACTAAAAATGCTTGTTGCCTTTGTACTGATTTACTGTTGTGGTGATCTGTGTGTGTCTGTGTGCAAATGTGTCTCTGTTTTTCTCTCCTTGTGCAATGATACATATGTTTGTATATACGTGTCTGTGTGATTTCTGTTACTCTTTCCTTGTCTGTGTGGATGTGCATGTGTGTTTCCTTTCCTCCGTTTCCCTCAGATACTACGCTGAATACTACCAGCAGCTGCAGCAGTACCCACAGTACCAGTATGCCTATCCACCTCCCAACCCTCTCGCAGTGATGCCCGCCCTGTCCACCCTGCCCACTCAGCCAGTGGCAACGCTTGACCCCCTCAGGCCAGTGCTGCCCGCCGCACCCGTGCCTGCCGCCATCGCCATGGCAACCCCCCGCGTGTATGAGCCTCCGCCGATTCCGCCGTCGCACAAGGAGCCCCTCCTCCGCCGCCCTGAACTTGCCCTACACACCCCTGAAACACCCTTCCGATAGTGTGCTTCACGTCTTCTCTGCCTCTCCTTTCCTTGTGCTGCGTGTGTCAGAAAGAAACCACAAGTGTTTGTTTATGATGTGTGTGAGTGGGTTTTCAGATGGTGGGCATGTTGTTAAACTATAGACTGGAATCTCTAACCTTGGTTCTGATCACACACCCAGTGTAGTCAGGGCTGATGAAGAGAAACTGCATGCTATCAATCCTGCACACTTAACCTATGTAACACATCGAGGGTCTTGGTGACTCTAATGGAATAGTTCATCCAAAAACAACAATTGTATCATTATTTACTCACCTTCATGTTGTCCAAGCCTCATATTATTTAATTTTATTGAAACAACATAACAGGAGATGAATAGCTTCATTTTACAATATTGGATGGTGATTAAAACTCCCAAATAACCAAAAAAGTAAATCATAAGTCTTATGGCCTTCATGGTGTTTTTATACTGCCTTTCAATTTTGTAGTTAAAATTGCCACCAACTCTTGTTGGTACAGACATGATTCTGTGAAACAGAAAGTGAGACATTAGGCATAAAGACAATAATATGAGGTCATAACTACATAAAGGTAAGTGAATTCATCTGTTTTGTTTGGGTGAACATTTCTCCTGTTGCCAGTTAGTTTTAGGTAGAGATTAGGCAATAGCCATGATGCATTTTTAACATTTATATTCATAAACGTTTGTAGTCTATGAATGATACTGTACTTGATATTTTTAAACATTGCTTGAAGTAATTATATAACTTAACCAGTTTACATATTCATATAGTGATTGAAAAAACAGAATCCAATACATTTAAGAAACATTTCAGTTGAATGCGCGTTTACTCCAAAGGTGTGTGAAGTGTAGGACCATGGTTAACCGTGTTTTACACCTCTTTGTGTGTTTCTTGTGTGTGTTTCTCTGGGACTGTGGCGTAGGTTGTATGCTTTCCTGTCGGGGGGGGGTGGGGGGGGTCATGACAGGAACACACATGTGTACATGTGCACAGGGAAGCAACCTCAATCCACACACACATACATACACATCCTCCACACCCAAGATGGGAGAAAACCTTAGTGATACCTTTAACCCCACCTTCCATCCCTGTTCACCCATCCTGAAAGCTGAAAGACACTGTGACTTCTCTCCCCTCCTACTTTAATGTAGCCACTTCCATAGACATGGTGATGTATGGAACCAATCAGAGGAAGGTAGCTAACGAGATTTTAGCCAGAATTAGCCTCTGCTCCGTTTTATGGGAGCTTTTCTGCGCTCACCAAATTAACCGTCATGCTTTATTGTAGAACGTATTTTTGTGTGTTTTATTAATGCTATCATATTTTTTATAAACAATTATCCATTTAAAGAAAAATGTGTTTTTTAAACTTTGTTTATAGCTGCAAGAGTTAAAACATTCTTGTGGCTTTTCCACCATTGATTTTTTATATTTTCTTTTCTAGAAAAAACAAAAACAGCCAAAATCATGTTTTGAGTGGCCTATGATTCTTATGCCTTAGTCATTAAGAAATGTATTATGATTTATGATTTGCTGTTTTTTTTATCTGTAGATTTATAATGTTAAACTGGATTCAGGCTACAGGAACGTGCTGTATATTCTGTGGTGCTGTTATTTGGGATTAAATGAATTGGGAGAATCCTATCAGTTTCTTTCAGTCTTCCTGCTCATTTTGCTGCCGAAACTCCATAGATGCCCCTCACTGCATCTCTCATCTCTGCATCTGCCTCTAATTTAGTGACAATATTTCATTACCATCCCCCTGTTCACACCTACACACTGAGGTGCCACTGTGTGAATGTGAATATCTTGGAGCGTTTTGCATTGACATTCATGTTTGGTGTTTATATTTGGGTAACTGTTTTTGCTGTAAGTGTTCTCAGAAGAGATTTAAAGATCTCTACATGATCTTTACTGACTTTGCCAAGCCTTCAAATAAAGAGCCTGCCTGAGGATTTAAAGAGGAGAAACACAAGAGCTTTTGCTTGGAGCTTTTGGTATTTTTGACTTTTGATGTTTCTTAATTGTTTTTCCTTTGTGAAGTGACCAGACTCGTATGAATTGGAGCCACGATATGAAGCTTAAGGACTAGAGACTGATGTCAATCTCACCCCGTCTCTATGGATGGGGTAAGTCTGGGGAGAACCCCACTCTTTACCGACCCCCCTCCCTCCAAGTCTCACACACCTTACCAAACCCTCTCCCCAGGAGCAGCAAACTATTCAGCCCAGTTTTTGATCCATTAGGCACCTATAGTCCCCATGCAGCTTCTGTAACAGAAGTGTGATACCATGACTATTTTTGCACATTGTAAAACATGGTTATGTTTGTGTATCAGGACACACCTGTGCTTGTCGACCCAGTTCCTTTTCCTTTTTTTACATGATGGGGCTGACGGTACTAATGTAAATGTAAGAATTCTCCCATATGTCTTTGCCCACTTATGCTTGTATGGCAGTCACTGTAGTTGTGCATGCTTCCTCTGACGGCCCAAAACAAATGCTTTCTGATGTGACTATTCCGACTGAACTAGGTCCCTATGGATCTGTGGACACCATATGCAATGCTGGTTGGGGGGGGAGGAAAGTTAGCATCGCGCAGTGCACTGGAAGCACTCTATTGCTCCATTCAGGTAAAAGCTCTGTGCCTCGCCCCCTTTTTACCCATTGTCCACCCTGATATTGTCTGTGCCTTACCTGTATACCCGCTAAATTTTTTGCCAGAGCAATTGTGGATCTCTAAACACCAGTGTTACACACCTCCCTTATACTGCCAAAAAAGGGGCCAAACTTTCATTGCTTCTGGGGTTAGTGTGTTTAGGTAATGGATGGGTGCTTGGTGCTCTAATAACTCATTTGCTGGCTAAGCTTTACAGAAAACGGGGTGGTAATTTGTCCAGAAGCAGCTGAATGAATGAGCCTGTTGGTGTGTAAGTGAAAGTACGTAGGGAAAGTCTTCAAGTTATCAAGAGCTGGCTGATAAAGAAAGTGTACAAAGGTGAGTGCTTGTGAGTCAACTGTTCTAAAGGCTTGGCAGATGTGGACCTTGCTCAAAAGTTTAACTAGTATCGCCGACCTCGCCTAGTCCCCTTCCATGTGCCGTTTTTGTTTATTTGATTTTACACCCCAGGCTTCCTTGAGTCTGCTCGCCGCTAACGCCCAGCTTACCGCCGCCCTCGTCGCATCCCCAGTGCTAGTTAAGTTTGATCAGTGTTAACCACCTAAACGTATTTCTAAAGCTCTGTCTCATTGGACTCAGGGCTCCACCCAACTTCTGTTTACAAGACTCCCATTTGGACTCAGTGACACTGGCAGCCTAAGCAGTTTGAGTGCAGTGCGTATAACTTTTCTACATTGCTGTGATTAGGCTTTAATCCAGCAATTGCTTTTCTTTTTTAGTACCAAGTTTATGGTACTAAATGATAAGCTTAAGTTATTCCACATAGTTAGGGACAACCAACGTTTTTCCTGTAATTTTACTGGAACTACTATTAAAGCGTAAAGGTATGTTTTGGGTTCAATACAAAGTATTTAACTAGCATTTGTGGCACGCTGTTAACAGAACCTATTTTTGACCTGTCCCTTGGTTAAAATAAAATGGTAAAAAAGATAATTGTGGTAAGTAACACACAATTGAAGTACACTTGGGCATTGTTTCACTTGGGCAGGGTTTAAATGCAGAAAAAAGTGAATGCTCATATTTTTGTTGAAGCATACGTGACATATTCAGTAAAAGCAGTTTATTATTTGTGGTGTAAAGTTGTCTAAGTTATCGTTATTTGTGCTTTATAATTTCTGGTGGAGTTTGCTTAATGTAAAAACTCATTTTCTGGTATCCCTGCATGTATCTGGCAAAGTTTGGTATACTAGTATTATGTTGGAAAAATTGGCAACCTTGTAATGTTTCACGCAATTGTAGCATGCAATGATATCAAACTAGTCTCTTGCCAATACATATAACGTTGTAAAGTCTTGTAGCTATACTTTTTCTTTTAAATGTATATTGCCTGCCCTGTGTACTTTTATTGTAATATAAACTTAATGTGAAAGCCAACTTATGTCACCATTTCAAATGAGAGTCTGATATGTTTGCATTTGAAAAAGCTCAGCGTATCATGAGTAGATGATACGGCACAGATTTAGAATTCTTATGGGATAGAGGCATGTCCTATGAAACACTTCAACTGAAAAAAATACACATTTTGAGGACCTTTTATTCATGGGGGATGTAAGGTGTGAATTAACCTCTCTAGAAATTGCTGTTGTCCTCACATTTTACAGGTCACATGATTAGCCTAGGCATTTATGAATGCGTTTAAGGGAAATCTCTCTTTGCGGTGCCATTGCATGTAGCTTCTTTACATATATTGTAGCACATAAATTGAATGTCTCTTGCTTGTCTATGAAAGTGAGTCCAGAGCGGCTGTTTCTCTTGCCTATAGAAATAAAAAGAGGATGATGAAGAGGAATGATATGGTACTTCCCATATCAATGGTATGAAGATCTCTGGCATGCAGATATTTGTGGCTGACAGATATCAGAGGTTTTTATGAGAAACCTTCCATTTGCTGGTACTGTAATATCTGAGTGAATCCTGTACTCTTCCAGTGGAAATCAGATGGTAAACTCTGTGCTATTCCAATCATTTCCTTTCCTAAAAACCTCACAGTTTTGTACACAATGAACTGATGAAAAACAACTAAAACTGATTCTTCTTGCGCTTGTATCTCCTTACATTTAGAAAGCTTTGTTGTTATTTTATTTTATTATTCTCCGAAACTTGATTTCTTTTTGTGATCTTATAAGACTTTGGTCTAGCTTACCTACTGGCTAAAGGGACGATTTGAGGACAAGAAAAAGACTTTTTAGTCTTAAAAAAGACTAAAGTCAAACATTTTATAACAGATGTGTGACTGGATTTGCTTGTATTGCAGGCTGCAGGACATGAGCTGGTTGTAATATTTTTTTATCACCTGGCAAATGTTTGCTTGCTTTCTTAATTTTGGTGTGTATATTGCAAAAATGTGCGACTGGTAACATGTACTGTCCTACACCAGCTTTTGCATGAACACTGGCATTGCATGCTTACTGCAATAAACTAGTTCTTTCTGACAGGGTATGTTGTGCTCATTTACTCATCGTGATCTAAAAATAAAAACAGTTAATTGTCCTACTTTACCAAATGTTGTTATCTTGTAATCCATTTTTGCTTACAACCTGTAATAGTTTTGCATAAACAATTGATAGAAAATAATGGTTGTAAATTACATGTTTGAGGAAGAAATATGAACTATTTACAGAAGTAAATATTAACTTCATTATAAATTAATTTTATTAAATTTGTGCTTACTAAGGGGCAAACAGAGATGTGGGTAAAACGTCTCACAACAGGCCTGGGATCTGTTTGTGAAAGTATTTTCAATCCATAGCAGTTCCGTAAATATAGTTAAAACTGGCCCCAGAACCATTGCTTGGGTAAGGAGATATAGACAAATGCCAAGGACAACAGGTGTTCTTTTAGTAAAGCAAGGGCCACCAGCAGGCGTGTATGAGGTCTTTTCCTGCCCTTCAGTAAATTATCTTGTAGTTGTTGGCCCCGGTCTACAGTTTGTCCCGCCTCTCACACCTTTTAGGTAGCAGAACTCGATACCCACACGGCTAGTTCTCTTATTTAATAGGGTGCCGTCACGTGTGCTACTCTTGACCAGGACTGGAGCGCTGGGCAGCAGAAGTTCTGCTTGTACCTCCACACAGGCACCTTGGACAAGTGGACTCTTCCTCCACAGTCACACAAACAGTGAGCTGGTGTCCTCCCTTATCCCACAGACAGGATTTAGAATTCGCAACCTAAAGCGCAAGGCCGTAACTTCTAATATTAAGCATTAGAGGGATAAGTGTGAAAGATGACGGCAGCTGTTGAGATGCAGGTGCAGTATAACAACACCTACATGATGTCCACCACCACTGACTACATGACTCAGGAGGAGGACTGGGACAGGGACCTTCTGCTGGACCCTGCCTGGGAGAAACAGCAGAGGAAGGTAGGATTACAGAGCAAAACAACCCCTTTCAATGGGAGAAATATTTACATTTACCCTTTATCACAGCCTACAATAGTAAAACTAACTGTCAGAAAAGGTGATTCTGAGCTTTTGTTTGAAGGATTATTTTAAAGTAGTAACTGGCAAAAAATATATAATTGCAAAAATCTGTGTTTTGATGAAAGTTATGGTAAACATGTTAAATGTGGTCATTTTAATCTAGCTCATCATATAAATTTACCATTGAAACCTGAGCTTCTGCCAATAGCAGTTACTACAGTTATTGTATTACACATATTGTTACAATAAAAGGAACAGTGGGCTTCCAGCCACAAAGTAAATTAACAAAACTGAAAGAGTTCACATTTCTTAAACAATTTTAGTTTGGCATATAAATCAGTAAATACACTTACAATGGGGATGAGTTTTCATACTTTATATACAACTGTAGCTTTTATACAACAGTAGTTGAGAATATTAGCCAGTGCCGTAATGTTGTTTTTTAAGTAGTTACACAGCTCTGTTCAGCAGATTAATATCAGTTTACTTAACATTGTTTTACACACACCTGCCCTCATTACTAATTTTAGGACTTTTATTTGTGCTCCAGTAAAACTGTGTCACTGTTTACTTATATGCACATTTATTGTAACTGGTAAATATAGGCACAGCTGGTAAATATAGGCACACAGTGCCTCAGATATTTGTGATGTATGGTAATGACATCACCTCACAGATAAATGCGTATAATTATTCTCTTTAAACATTCTTACCCCTAATTCAACTTTCCTCTGTTATTGTATTGTAAAACTAGCTCTTGAAATCCAGGAAGATGGGGGCTGGTTAGGATAAAGTTTTGAGGGTCAGCTGGGAGACAGAAATGACAGGTGAAGTTTAATAGCCTGTCAGTGGAGCTCGTGCCTGTAGTCTGGGAGTGACATCATCACATGTCCTCACAAAGCACAGCTGATTGAACTGTGCAAACCACATATTCCTGGTGTCAAGCTCAGCCATGTTTGTCATGACAGGAATAGAACGTTTGAATACATAGGTTGTCCTCTATTCAGACTTTACATGATAGTTGGGAGATACATACAGTATGCAATATCTGTGAATTTCTTAATCTTAATCTTGCTTAATCACAAAATCCAGTGCAATGAAGCTTTATTTATTAGAAATTCAACATATGATAGATACCAGTGGTAACATTACAGTACAATTCAAACTAGCTAGAAACTCAGTGGGGTACTGAGTGTGTTAAATGCCAGGGTTCCGTACCAGAACCCAGCTCAGAATATATTGATTCACAGTTTATTTAGCTGACTCTCACAACATGTGTCTTTAATATTTTATTAAGAAAAACATTTGTACATTTGTAAGAACCATTAAATTGTAGGATAATCACATTAAAAAACTACAAAAATGACTGCATTTGCAGTCACACTGTAAAATTGTCTCATAAACACTTGTTAGATGTTGGCTAGATCTGACAAGGTTGAAAGACTTCAGCAGATGGTAAGGAAGAGAAGTGTGAGGGTGTTTCATTTCAGTCTGTGAATAAACATGCCCTAAAAATACTCCTGAACTCCAGCTCCACCTCCCTTATTCCTCCTTCATCCCCTCCATTCTTAGGACTTTCCTTCCTGACCTCTTTTGCCTGTGCAGTTGCTCCCTCTCTGTTCCACAGCCATGTCACTCCATGTCAATTGTCACTATTTTAATGGCGCAACATTTTTTAAGTGCAGTGGTGTTCCATAGCCGGCACCTCCTACCTCAAAGTTGATCTAATCCAAAGACTTTATGTATGTCAATAGTTATTTTTGCCCCTTTTCCAAAATCAAAGTTTATTTTGGTTTTATCTCCCATGTGGAAATAATAAATTTATGGCTTAACATTGTCATAAATTGTCTCAGACTTCTATTAGATATTGCAGGGGGTGTTTAAACATTCTCAGGCATGTGAGATCAGCATAAGGAGCTGATATCACAGTGTAAATATAGAAAGTGCATAAATTCGCAATGAAACAAATATGGATGTTGGGGGGTGGGGTTTTGCACCTGTTCCAGCTTACCAGCGCACATATAAAGTAGTGACAGTAGTAAACCAATTGTCAACATACTGTTTTATCTGCTATGTGTGAAATGGCAGCAGAAAATCAGACAAATCGGTTCTCAGAGCCGCCCTGTCGACTTTGATATGCACCCTCACAATCTGGCTTTAAACAGCTGTTATCAAGGCCCACAGAGAATCTGTGCAGACAGAACTCTGTGAAAAGCTTTCCAGATTTCTGTCATTCACAAGCTCTTCACGTGGTGGAAACCTTTGTGTGCTTATTAAATATTTTGACCAAATATTTTGAAGATACTGTGTCTCTCCTGCCGCCGATGGCAGAGACCAAGGTTTCCTGTGGAAGATCCAGTGTCTGACCTTGGGTGCCATATCGCAGAAACTTAGGTCTGAAGGGCTGGAGGACAGCAAATGATTAGAAGGATAACCTCTCAATGTGTGCCTCAGGACTGCATCAACTTTAGAAGCACTGCTGCTGTTGAGGATGTCAGGCCCCCAGAGCCATTGAACATGCAGTGCAACTGTCAACTTGTCTCTAAACAGGTTGAGGCAGTAAAGCATAGACTGAGCAAGTACAACTTCCAATTAATCCTGAGACCAACTTGAACTTGGGACGAGGAGTTCTGCTAACAAAAGGAGATGGTTAGGACCATGAAAATACTATTGTACAGATTGTGGATTTTATAATGTTTAACCCGTCAGAAAACACTTCCACTGTGTTTCCCAAAACACCTAGGTGCTTGCTGTCTCGCTTCACAAGCTTATACAGCACCTACTTCAAAAGGGAAGATCTTCATGTGACAAAAAGAGGAAAGCTGTGTCCACAATGTCCCAATGGGATGTTTTCAGAAACTGCATGCTGCACAAATGCTGCCTCATCAGAGGAGCGCTTTTACACCTGAGACAGACAATTTGTGGACAATATAGGAAGAGAGAGGCATCAATCTTTAAAACTCTTTACTGTGCATAGAATCAGATAAAATTTGCAGTCACCAATTTCTATTGGCTCTTAGGTTTTCTGATAAGATGCGAGTGATTGGTCAAAGCTCTGTCACTATACTGACACAACATTGAGCAACTGACAGAAAGGGAATCTTCAGTAACTCAGCACTGCCACCCAGAGGAACATACATATATTAAACAAAAAGGATATCTTATAGAGATTACCTATTACCTATATTAGAATTCACTATTTATGTTATTAAATGCAACATAATGCAACATTTGCATCTCTCATTAAGTCATTTAAAGATTAAGTCATTAA
>JBAJNP010010347.1:0-12113 GCA_036877545.1 Yasuhikotakia modesta
ATATATATATTATATTCATTTTTTCTTTTATATTTCAATTTACTGTTTTACTGTTTACTTCTACTGTTTATTGTTATGTTTAAATAACTTTTCTTCCCAGGGTCAGCAGGCGTAAAAGCATTTCACTACATGTCATACTTTGTACAATTATGTATGTGACCAATAAAATTTGAATTTCATTTCCTATATTCTCATGAGTTGTTATGGCTCATCACACACATACCGCAACCACATGCCTTACACACACATTCGTTTAACCATTTCATCCATTTTACATTATTGTTATTATTTTTTTTCTTCACGCATTGTTGTTTTATATGTGTAAAACATATAAGGAGGATTCTTGTTTGGGAAAGAGGGTACTTGTTTTTTTTCATTTCTTATGGTTTGCTATTTTTGTTCTTTCCTTTAAAACTCTTATTGTTTGTTTTGTTTGACACTGGCAAGAGGAACCATTTGAGTTAATTGTGTTTAAAAAATATAATTAAAATGAATATCAAGCCGTGCTGCTGACCCCCCACTGACCATCGACAGCTTGACCATGGAGAGGGTCAGTAGCGCTAAATTCCTGGGAGTGCACATAGCAAAGGATCTCACCTGGTCCACCAACACTACATAACTTTTAAAGAAGGAGCAACAGCGGCTACACTTCCTGCACTGGCTTAGAAAACAAGTCTCCCTCCACCCATCCTCACCACATTAAACAGGGGCACAATCGAGAGTGTGCTGACCAGTTGCATCACCGTCTGGTATGGGAACTGTAGTGCTGCTGACCAGAAAACCCTACAACAGATAATGAACACAGCTGAAAGATCATCAGTGCCCTCTGTCATCAATCTGCCCTCAATTCTGGACATTTCCCTCACACAATGCTGCCGCAATTTGCTGCCGTAATAACCTCCAGTATTGTGAAGGACCCCACCCATCCCTCCAATCACCTCTTCCAGCTCCTGCCATCAGGAAGACGGTACCAGAGCATCAGAGCTTTATCCCCCAGGCTGTGAGAGCTCCTAACTCAAATCACCTCAACTCCCTCTGAAAAACTCACCCACAAAAACCTCAAAAACACTATCTAAATGCATGAGTCACTTCCAAAAATGCACCAGACACTTTATTTTAAATAAGTATTACCTCTTAACCAAACTACCACTTCATTTTTCCTGTGCACTGTACCATGCACAATCTATCTGTATAAGTACTTGAATTGTCTGCCCTGACATTGTATAGCACTTGTATTGTATGTCCTAGGCTGTGTGTATGTATTTAGTCAATGTTATAGGCTTAAAAGTGTGTTATAGGCTCAAAAGTGTGTAAGTGTGTATAGTTTAAGATTGTTCTATGTCTAGTGCTGTATATTTATATTTGTTGTTTATTTATTGTTATTTTTCTTCTGTGTAACACCATGGTCCTGTGAGACACGAAATTTCATTTCACAGTATGCCCACCCATGTAGAGGAATGACAATAAAGCTCAACCTTAACCTTAAGTGTTCTCTTATTTTTTTACTGTAACTGGTGGCTTGTGGAACAAATGGAATATTTATTAATTGGCAGAGAAAGCCTGCCTATCACCGGAAACAAACTTCTATTCTATATATTTCCTTTTTTTTGACTGAAAACCAAGGAGAAAAACGTTTGGACAAATTAGTGGTGGCAATGGGTTTGGACCGAATTGTGTTGGGCAAGTGGTTACAGAAGCAAATTTTGACCATGCTGGCAACAGGGGATGGTTGTGTGTAAAATGACTAAAACAGAACAAAGGCAAAGAAGAGGCAACAGTGGTGAAAGTTGAAAAAGGATGAATGTTGTGTAGTTATCAGGGGTAAACTTTGAGACAGGCTTTGGGCAGTTGAGGGTGATTAAATAGGGATGGAAATGTGCTGACAAGTGCCACAAGTGTGATGGGAAGATGGAAGGAGTACTTTACATTTGATGAGTGAGGAAAATGAAAGAAAACAAAGAGTAGAAGAGGTGACAGTTTTAAAGCAAGGATTAATAAGAGTGAAGTAAAGTGGCCGTTGAAGAGGACAAAAAGTGGAAACGCAGTTGGTCCTGATAAGTGAAGTGTCTTGAGTATTTGACTAGTTTATTTACCAAAATCTTGGAGGGTAAGAGGACGCTTGAGGAATGGAAGAAAAGTGTACTATTTTTAATTACAAGGAAGATGTGCAGAGCTGTGCAACTACAGAGTAATATAGTTGATGAGCCATACAATGAAGCTTTGAGAAAGAGTAGTGGCAGCTAGGCTAAGGGCAGAGGTCAGCCTTTGTGAGGTTTCATGCCTAGAAAGAGTACAACTGATGCAATATTTGGTTTGAGCATGCTAAGGGACAAGTAAAGAGAAGCTCATAAGGATTTGGCTTGTGTCTTCATAGATTTAGAGAAAGCATATGACAGGGTGCTGAGACAGGAGCTATGATATTGCATGAGGAAGTCTGGAGTGGCATAGAAGTATGTTATAGTGGTGCGGGACATGTATAAGAGCTATAAGATAGTGGTGAGGTGTGCTGTAGGTGTGACAGAGGAGTTCAAGGTGGTGGTGGGTCTGCAAGGATTGGCTCTGAGCTCCTTCTAGCTTGCTCTGATGATGGACAGGCTGACAGGTGGAGAGGTTAGACCTGAATGTACTATGATGTTTGCAGATGACATTGTGATCTGTAGGAAGAGTAGGTGGAGGAAATTTTAGAGAGGTGGATATATGCTCTGGAAAGCAGAGAAATGAAGGTTAGCCACAGCAAGACAAAATGCATGTGTGTGAATGAGAGGGACCCAAGTGGAATGGTGAGGTTTCAGGGGGAAGAGGTAAAGAAGGTGCCAGACTTTAAGTACTTAGGATCAACGGTTTAGGGCAAAGGGGAGTGTGGAAGTGAAATGAAGAGGCATGTACAAGCATTTTGGAATGGGTGTAGAAAATTGTCAGGTGTGATGTGTGATAAAAGAGTGTTAGAGAAAATGAAAAGAAACGGTGTTCAAAACAGTGGTGAGATCGGCGATGCTCGATGGCACTGAAGAAATTACAGGAGGCAAAGCTGGGGGTAGCAATCAGATAAAGTGGAGATAAAGTCAGAGAGGCCAGAATAAGGTGGTATGGACATGTTCATAGGAGTTAGGTTAGGTTCATAGGTTAGGTTAAACTGACAGGCTGGGCAAGGAGAGTATTAACCAGAGAACCAGCCAAGAGGACCATGGTAACTCTGGAGAAGCTGCAGAGATCCAAAGCAGGTGGGAGAATCTGTCCACAGGTCAACTATTAGTTGGCACTCCACAAATCTGGCCTTTATGGAAAAGTGGCAAGAAGAAACCCTTTGTTCAAATAAAGCCATAAGAAGTCCTGTTTGTGACAAGCCATGTGGGGGACACAGCAAACATGTGGAAGAAGGTGCTCTGGTCAGGCGAGGATAATAATGTATAATAGTTGTGGAATAGTTAAATTTATGATTGTCCTCATGAAGATCTCAATTAATGTCTATGGTCTTGGGCTTTTTCGATCATTTCCAAGCCCAGTAATTCAGAGTGCATCACAATGATTTATGCTCAGAACATTCATTAAAAAATATAATAAACATTATTATAGCAATGTGCACATTCACTCTCATAAGCCATCTTTCTATTTATGATGACGAAGTTACATTTACGCCGATTTGTGTTGCAGAGTGGATTTTGTTGGCATGTGCTGATGCATTTTTTTTATTTGAGGGGTACAGTTTTTGTAGAGAATCAATTAAATATATGATATATGGGGCGTAACTCGCCTGGTTGGCAGAGACTAAATTCAAGCAAAAATTCAGCCACAAAGTGGCGCAGATGGTAAAGCATGTATCGCAGGCATTCTTTATGTGGTTGATCCAAGTTCTCAGTTTAATCCTCTTTTAGCTGAGCTTTTTTACTCCATTTTCATATTGGAAAGGCATTTATTTTTAATGAAAATTAAGGTCCTAATTGAAAGAAAGTATCGGGTGTGGTTAGGGTTGGTGTAAGGAAGCTTTATATTGTCCGGAAAAGGTGGCATTTATTTAAAAATTTGAATTTAAATTATTATTTGCATGCTATGCTATTATTATATATACTGTTTTATAATGACGTAGAATACTGAGGTGCAGATAATTGCAACTATTTGCATTAAGTAGTGTAAATAGCAAAAAATTCTGCATCTATCTAAAAAAAGTATTTATATTTTAAATTTATATTTAAAGTAGTATAAATTGCACCTTCTATTAACACTTACTGTAAATAGCATTGTAAACTGTAAAGTAGCAGTGTTTTACACTGCAAATAGCCACTGCCTTCCCCCAGGGGTTGTTTCCATGGTGAATTGTAATATCTGTGCTCTATTCATAATGGCTTTTTATAGTTGTGGTGCACGTGGATGCAGGTCTTGGATGCAGGTCTTTTTGAGGCTCCAGGGCATCTGCATACTGAATTGTATCGATGATTGGTTGATTCTACCTCCCAACATCTAGCAGTTCGACATTGAGATGTCGTTCTTGCCCACACAAATGAGCTGGCTCTGAAAACCACCAATCTCAGCATCATGTAATCCTCTCTGCAGTATTGAGAGTCAAGCAAGGCCTGTCACTCATGGTGAAGCAGTTTCAGAAACTGCTGGGTCTGATGGCAGCTACGTCCAACAAGATACCTTCTGGCCCACTGTACATGAGACCCCTTCAGTGGTGGCTCATATCCAGGGGGTTCTCTCAGAGGGGAAATCTGCTTCAAATGATAAATGTCATGAGACTGTTTATCCATGCTTTAGACATGGAGGAAACCCTGGTTCCTCTCTCAGGGCCCAGCATTAGAAGATCTTCCTTCCGCATTATGCTAGCAACAGATGAGTCCCTTACTGCTTGGGGTGCAGTCATGAACTTATTCAATTATTAAATTCCAACTTTGTAGCTGCTTTGAAAGTAGCAATCAGTCAAGTTTACATAGTATAAGATGTGAACATGGTTTTCTTTAAAAAATTGAGGAAAAATACCAAATATGTCAAATGCTGTTAATAGATTCTGCATCCAAGCACCCCAGCCTCTTAGCACAGAACCTACATCGGACATTATGTGCTCAATAAATTACAGAGACAAAACACAAGGAATGTTATAATGTGTGGTTTAGTAAAGCAGCTGGGATTACATAGGAGAGACGCTCGGCCTCCAGACGGATGGGCGCTGCTTTCCTCACCTGCATCTCTTAATAGATATTAGCCTAAAGCTAACAGACAGATTCAAGAACAGATGTTGTAAATTTCTTGTGCGAGCTGTTGTCTGTGGTGCCTCACTGAACCACAGCAACCTTTAAAATGCCAATTAATCTGCAACCATTCATGGGCAGTGGTTTTGAGTCCCATAATTTGTAGGAAGAAGAGAGGAGGTTCAACCCAGTCTCATGGCAGTTTGTGGTATAGTCACAAAATTTAATCCACATGGACATAAATTTCATGTTTCTTTCATGTCACTCAGAATGACTTTTCATCAAATGTATTTCAATAGAAAATTTCCTTTGTGCCCTCTGCCACATTTTCTTATTCATTATTTTTAAAATTTAAACACTATTACTCAACATTTAATCAGGAGATTTTATCCTTGTTTTTATTGCTTTATATTCTGTAAGCTATTACACAATTAAAGAATCACTATTATAAACCATGCATATTCATAAGCACAGACGAACATATAGAACATATGCCATAATTATAAAAAGATTGCAAAACTCCAAAAAAATTCTGCAGTACCTACCCCAGATGAGCTAATATCTTAAAGATTTTTTCATAATTCAATTAATTTTTATTTATATAGCGCTTTTCACAATCCACTTGTTCCAAAACAGCTTTACATTAAACCAAACAGAAAACAATAATTCAGAGCAATTGTAGGGCAGTATAATATAAAACCATTTAGCAATTTGAAAAATAGGTTAAGGTTAAGCTAATGCCTGTAGTCTCAACAATATCACTACACGGTTAAAGTAATCAAAATTAAACTTAAAATACGAGATGATTAGGTGCACTGGCCGACTCACAAGGAGAAAAAACGCTTAGGAGAAACCCTAGGGGAAAAAAAGTCCTAAGGAGAAAACCCTTGTGAGAGGGCCAGGCACAGCCAGTCTTCTACAAAATATACATATACGTTAAGTGCTATATAATAATAAGACTTTTATGGCATTGTGAAAAATTTTGCGGGGTTGGTGTTTATTGCTAGGCAAGCTTTACTGATCCTAATGAGAATATATTGTATACATGTAAAAAATTGGTTGTCAATGGGTAGACATCAGCTGGGCATCAAACGATGGCAGGTTGGTGGTGTCCTCAGCTTCGCAGCATCATTTCAGCAGGTGTAGGGCCTGGGAAACAAACACCGGATCCAGTTAGTGTAGCGGTCGCTCACAAGTAATATTAGTGTCACACAGTATGATGGAAATATGTGTCTACTTGCTGGGACTTATGTGAATGCTTTTGTAAAGAGGTAAGTCTTTAATCTAGATTTAAACTGATCGACTGTGTCTGATTCTCGAACATTGCTGGGTAAATCATTCCAAAGTTACGGGGCAAGGTATGAAAAGGATCAACTGCCTTTTGATACTTTTGATATTTTAGGGACGATTAAAAAAACTGAGTTTTGTGACCATAGCATATGTGATGGGTTGTATTATAATAATAGTTCACGAAGATACAGAGGCGCAAGACCATTTAGGGCTAAGCAATCAATAGTATTTTAAAATGTATACGATTATTAACTGGCAGCCAGTGTAGCAATGTTAAGATTGGGCTTATATGATCGTACTTCTTAGCGTGGACAAGCTTCTCAGCCTCACATGCAGGCAGCATGTGGCGTATTTTTGAGATATTTCTAAGATGGAAAAATGCTGTGCGGCAGATGTTGGAGATATGAATCTGTTGGAGATATGAATCGAATGATAGATTGCTGTTGAAAATCACTCCTAGGTTCTTGACTGTGGAGGATGAGGTAACAGTGCAGCCATCTATGGACAGGTTATAATCTGGCATACTTAGTTTAGTGCTATTTGGTTCTATAATGATTATTTCAGTCTTATCGGAGTTAAGCGTAAGGAAATTATTTGCCATCCAGCTACTAATATCTCTGATACAGTCTGTTAACCTAGAGAATCGGTGTGTTTCGCTGTGATCGTAGGAGAAGCAATGAAAACGGATGATATGATTCCTGATAATGTCTCCTAGTGGTAGCATATATAGTGAAAAAAGGATTGGGCCTAGGATTGATCCCTGAGGTACACCATATTTCACCTGAGAGTAACATGACTTTTTTCTTTGTTAGCATAGACAAACTGATAGCTGTCAGTTAAATATGATCTAAACAAGACTAGCACCTGACCACTGATGCCAACATAGTTTTCAAGTCTATTGAGCAGGATTGTGTGGTCTATTTTATCAAAGGCTGCACTAAAGTCTAGTAATATGAGTAGTGAGATCGCCGAACGATCAGATGTTAAAAGGAGGTTGTTTGTAAATCGAAGCAGTGCTGTTTCTGTACTATAGTGGGACCTGAATCCAGACTGGAATTTTTCATAGGTACTGTTTTTATCCAGGAATGTACCAAGTTGACTAGCTACCACTTTTTCTAATATTTTAGAGAGAAAAGGGAAATTTGAGATTGGTCTAAAATTTAGCAAGTACTCCCTGGTCTAGGTGCGGCTTTTTAAGGAGACGTCTTATTACTTCTTTTTTAAATGCTATTGGAGCTCTAGTGATGAGTTAATGATATTTAATATAATTTCTGACAATTTCTGACCTCTTTCAGTAATTTTTTCACTTTGACGACGTGGACGATTTTATTAGTTTGGAGAGCTCCTCTACGGTAATAGCACTGAATACCTTAAGTTGGTCATGTGGTCATCTAGTGCTCAATCTACTGTTAGAAAAAAGGGTGGTTGCTTGCAAGGCTTCAATGTTTTCCCTAATAATTTCTATTTTGTTGGTGAAAAACTGTATGAAATCGTTACTGCTATGCTATAAAGAGGAACCAAGGGTTATTCTGATTTTCTTCGATAAGCTTACTCAGATATGTAGACCTGGCACTTCTCAGAGATTGTCTATATTGCTTTACACTCCCTTTCCATGCAGAACGTCATACCTTTAGATTTGAGGACCTCCATCTATGCTCCATTTTTCTTGCTGCCTGTTTTAGGCCTGCTATATGGTGGTTATTGATCTACCTGGACGAAAACGTTCTGTAGAGTGAGCGATCTAGTAGTACTGTATATATGATGAGGCAATAATCTGAGATCTTTTTTTTAAAGTTATTAATATTAAGCCCGTAAGACAGAATTAAGTCTGTGTGTTTACAGATATGCGTGGGCCCTTCCACATTTTGTCTAATGCAGAGAGAGTTGAGAATGTCCATAAAAGCAGATCCTAGTATATGTTTTGGGTTATCAACGTGAATGTTAAAATCACCAACGATTAGGGCTTTATCTGCCGTGACTACTAGCTCAGATAGGAAGTCAGCAAGCTCTTTAAGGAAGTCTGCGTGGTGGCCTGGAGGTCTGTAAATTGTAGCTGGGACAAAAGAAAAAGGTTATTTGTTATGATCTGCTAATGCTACGTTTAGCATCATTACTTCAAATGAGTTAAATTTTAGTCCAGTTTTATGATTTGAACATGTTTTTCAAGCATGGCTAATGTTTATAATAGTAATCTTGTGGGGTAAACTAAGGTAGTCATCTGTTTGAGCCAGGTTTCTGTTAGGAAGAGCGCATCCAAGTTTTGGTCTGAGATGATTTCATTGATAATGGGTTCTTTATTGGTAAGAGATCTAATGTTAAGGAGACCAAATTTTAACAGAGTTCCTTCTGCTGATGGATTATTTTCTAGTTTTATGTTAATCAGATTTGTAAGAGATGAGGTACATGGTGCTCTGTATTTATTTGTTTGTGGAGCAGACACTGTCGATATGTGTTGATATCCTGGTACTATAAACTATATGATGTGATATACGTGCCTCTATTGACATGTCAAGGCAGCGAGCAGGAAAACGGTCAGTCTGCTTCCTGACCTGGGCACCAGATAGTCAGATATGATCATTAATAAGATTATTGGTCAGATTTCTAGAGAGTACAGCATTTCCTTTCCAGGGGGGGTGGAGGCCGTCTCTTTTTAGCAGGTCAGGTCTCCTCTAAAAACACCTCCAATTGTTAATGAACCCTATACTGTTTTGTGGACACAACTTTGACATCCAGCCATGGAGTGACATTAATCTACTATAACTCTCATCACTCCGGTAGGTGGGGAGGGGACCAGAGCATATTACAATTTCTGACATTGATTTAGTGATTTCACGCACCTCTTTAATGTTATCTTTAGTAATCTCCGACTGACGGAGTCTGATATCATTAGTGCAGACGTGAATAACAATCTAGTGCTTAGCATTAGCCAGCACTATTAGTTTGGATCTGATGTCAGACACTGTCAGATGGTACACATTCGACTATGGTGGCTGGTGCCTTTATTTCCACGTTCCTAAGAATAGAATCACAAATAACCAGGGCACTTGAGACAGGCGTCTCAGCCAGTGTGTTGCTGAGTGGGGAGAACCTGTTTGTGATAATTACAGGAGCAGGGTGGTGCCCTTTAAACTTATGGCTATGCCGCTTGATAGTCACCCAGTTAGCCTGTCGCGTCGGCTCTAATGCCGGAACCGAGCCATGTTCATTATTTGTAATACTTGGCGCATCTGAAACAGTGTCTGAGATATTAGCACTAACCGTCTGACTAGCCTCAACTAGCGTTCGGAGGCACGCCTCTAATTCTGCAACCTTCTATGTCAGCCTTATTATTTCTTTACACTTAACGCATGTAAGACCCTCCTTGCCGACGGAAAAAGCAAAGCTGTGCATGTGGCATGAAATGCAGGTGACAATAATGCGAAGGAGCGACTGCCTTACCGCTTTCATGGCGCGCGGTGAGGTCTTCATTCACGCAATCAGTGAAGCTGCATTGCCAGGGGGATGAGGTCCTTGGTTCTGGGCTAGCTCATTCTGTTCGCTGGTGGTAGTGCGGGTTCGGAGTGGTGGTCATCACACCTTGCCAAGTCTTGAGCGAGTTTGTCTGAGTTATTTATTTAGTTTTAACAGTATATTATCATATAGGGATCAGCTGGATACGAAAAATAAATAAGAAAAGAAAGGATTTTGGATAAAACTCAACAGAGCTCCAAGCTTAGATGGCATCAATGAGTATCCTGCCGATCGGCAGCAATAATATCCTGCCGATCATCTCAATAATTTTGTAGCGCAACAATTATGTTTTGTGTGTGACAGTTGTTGTTTTTTCACCCGCATTTATTAGTTGAAATGATACATTTTTATAACCCCAACCCCATAATACTCTGGAAACTAGAAGAACTACAAATCTACTAGGGATCGTAGTTTTTAAATACAGCCCTGACTTGGTTGTTCTACAGTAACAATAAATGTTCCTGTTGAACTGACATACAATATGTTTCATCTTGATCATCTAAATGCAGTATAATGTATGTTTCAGCTTAAGGAAATTGTCAACATGTATAGAAAAGATTTAGACATTTTAATAACCCTAAACCTAGCCCTACTCTGGAAAAAAAAACTTCAAATGTGAACACTTAGTAACAAGTTCAATTGGTATATTCCCCATTATTGGAAGAAGGCTATATGAAACTGCAGGTATTCCTAGGGGTGGGAGAGACATTGGTGTTATCAGAAATATAAAAGTATTTAAAAGTATAATTGTTAAATGGAAGACGATTGCTTTAGGGATGCTTTTGATAGCGCCACCAGGTGGTGCCCAATAGTGACTATGCTCACATGATAGGGGTCCAGGGGTCTCTGTAACAGTTGGTCCCATGTCTGTAGAGCTTCTTGTTGCTGGATTATAAATCTTCAGAGAGCGCTTTAAATGGGCAGTATATAAAATTTGTTTGTTTTTTTCTTTTATATGAAAAAGTGACCAAAATGAGTCACCTTCAAAGCATCAGAGGCACCTTCAGAGGCATACATCACAGAACAAAAAATATTGTCAAAAATTACTCAAGGTAAAATTAACAAATTATCTGAGAAAATCACTAACATCTCTTAATAACAAAATGTCATGCCTGCAAAGCATAAATTATGTGCCCTATCTTAATTTCCCCAAATTATTTAATAAATGATAATACCGAAATTGCCAAAGGAGTGTGGCGGATATGTCAGAGTCAAACTTTAATAGAAAATGTATTGCACATAAATTATTCCAATTTATCTGTCTAAATTATCAACTAGATATAAGCATCCAGCTGCAGGTGAGAAACGTTTAGAAGTATTTGCTTATCTCAGAAGAAACACCTGTCTGTGTGCATTTACTCGCTTTATGTAATGTGAATGCATCTCTGTACTTTATGCAAGCAGACTTTAGGTTCTACTTAACCTATGAATTAATGATATTTCCGGTGGAGGGGGGGGGGCCTTGCAATTTTATGAAAATTGCTCTGATAATATTAACCAAAGAATCTAATATCTTCCCTGTCATGTTTTCACAGCTGGGTGAAATATTGTCTGACTGTGAATCAGACATAAATTAGAGGTGGAGGCCAAAACAGCAATATTTCTTTTTCATGCAGATGTGCCGGAGCCTTCAGGCGATGTACGACAGCATATGCAAATGATTCTGACTCATTGTGACAGCGATCACATTACAGCACACAAGCAGCCAATAAGTGTACAGCATGTCACAGAAACTCAGAATTCAATTTGTATCTAATTTTAATAACAATAAGGAAATTAAATATTAATTGCATTTGAAACGTGACACAAAGTTCCCTAAAACTTCATGGCTTCATAATAAAATCTTCAGATGGTAAAAAATTTCTCAGATTTTTAAGTAACATGTCACAAATAAATGTTCAAAACAAGGAAACAATATATATACAGGTCCTTTTCAGAAAATTAGCATTTGTGATAAAGTTCATTATTTTCTGTAATGTACTGATAAACATTAGACTTTCATATATTTTAGATTCATTACACACAACTGAAGTAGTTCAAGCCTTTTTATTGTTTTAATATTGATGATTTTGGCATACAGCTCATGAAAACCCAAAATTCCTATCTCAAAAAATTAGCATATCATGAAAA
>JBAJNP010010348.1:0-16581 GCA_036877545.1 Yasuhikotakia modesta
TCAGGAACACAGGGACAGACAGACAGACTGAGAGAGAGATTTGGGAGCATGGGAGTCACAGGGCCCAACCAATCGTTTTTATGATCTTGCTTGATGAAATGCAGAAAAGAACACTAAAGGGACAGCCTGTGAAAGAGAAGATGGACCTTTCATTAGCACTAAAGAGAAAAGAGGTGGTGGAGACCGAGCCTGTCATAACCTGGTGGAATGCTGGCCTGCTTTTTATACGGAGGATCAGGTATGTTCCAGAGTATTTTAACTTATCTACCTTTCTATTATTATTTAATGTCATTATTTACTGTGATTTACACAGTTTCATGCTGTCCCTGATGACTTTGACATTAAAAATACAAATTTTTTATCTTCATATAATGCAAGTTTACAAGACCCCCAAAGCGGACACTTTAAAAACCATGCAACATGATCAAAATCCACACACCCACAGTTCACTTTAATTATTTAATCTACATCTTGGACAGCATAAGGGTGTCACAAATCCAGCCTCTGTGGCTCCCTCTACCTGCCACCAGTGGGAACCCTCTCCCAAATATTTACTACATTTCCCAGCTACCCCGTACCTGGGCCCCGCACCCGCCAGCAGGCGGCCATCTTTAATCATGGCAGCTGTTTAAGCACACCTATCCCATTGACTTATTGTGAAGTCTTTTGATATTGGATTGTCTATTCTGCATTTGTTTGCCGTGGTTTTGACCCTTGCCTGTTTTGACGTTGTTTCAATTAAACTGCAAATGCATCCTACGTCTTCCGACCATTCATTGTAACCCTAATCCATGTTTGGAGGTTATTGCTCACTCAGCAATTAGCAAGGTTTTAGGCTTCGTGAGATGCTGGGCTATGTGGGTTTGGTATAACCTTGTTACACCAGTAAAACAGTTGCCGTCTTTGCCTCTGTTATGTGGTGGCAACGTATTAATTAAATGTCCGTAAGGCTAACAAATTCTGTAACCGATATGTCTATGTTATGCTTATGAAATTCTATATCTCTAACTTGTATACCTGTGCTGTATAACTGAGCCCAATGTGATGAATGTGCCTTATAAATCATAACTATGTTACTTTCTCTAGCTTATCAGTCAATATATTTAACTTTAAATGTTTCCTATATATAACTGGTCAAATTACAGTAAAAGTAACTATATCACAAAATTGTCACCATCTTTAATTCTATCTCCTCTTGCAAAAACTCACAAGGTGAAGATCCAATAACTTCCTTTTAAAACTTTGTGTTGTTTGTTCTTTACCTGTCAATCAATTACAGATTCCGCAGTATGCCAACTGCTTAATTTAGCCATAGTTATTTTGACATGGATGTTTTGACAAACAATTTGCAGTTTCGAAACATCTACTTCAGTCTTGACCGTGTCGAAACGTCAGTTTTGTGTTGGTCCTTCCTATATTTCAGTGTACTAGATCGATTCTGCAACTAAACTACACAAAGTTTCATAACAATGAATTGATGAAATACAGTATTTAAAGACAAAGTCAAAATGGCTGACGCCCAAAAATAATTGACCAAGGATTATCGATTAGAAGTTAATTATGTAAAAGTTATATAGCCATTTTCCTACTTCATCACCAGTAAGTAGCACTGTTTGTATATACACTCAGGTCATGCCTGTTATGACAAAAAGCGCTGTGCGAGAACAGAATGGCTGTTTTGGTTATATGGGTTGCCATAGGCTGAAGTGCAAATGAAAAATGATGCAAAAACCATTAAGCTACATTAAAGTGATTTAAAACTTGGAGAAGTTGTGTGTTAAAAGTGTGTTAGGGTTAGGTATAATTCAAAATGGGCGACTGGAAGTAGAATTAACAATAACAAATTTGGTATTGTAGAACTTGGCATAAGACAAACATGCCAAGTTTTTTTCCAATCTTTTCCATCTTTCCAATTGCTCAATTGCATTTTTAAAAAAATCTTTTAGAAACCACTTACCATGAAATTAGACCATGATATTAGTTCATTTTTTATATTTCTGGCCCAAAAGGGTATGCTGTGGCAAAGTTGTCCATATACCCTTAGGATATGACTTTGAAGTGCCACTTTGTGTCAATACACCAATGCATTATACAGATACTTCATATTTAATTGCATGCATGCTGCAAAATTCATACCAGAATACAAGAATTTTTATGACAATAAATGTCATAGGGTGCATTTGACCCATTCAAGGAATCCAGCCATCTTTCTATGCAAATCTGTTCTGTTCCCAATAAAAAATATCTAGCCATTATGTAACAATAACAAGAACAGTTTTAGAAAAATTAACTGAAGGATGCAAAAATTACTGATGTAACAACATTTAATAATTTAAATTCTGAATTGACTTCTAAACATGAACATTAGCATAATACAAGTAACTATGTAAACATGATTAATTTTAAGTAAATTTTCTGCATTACATCCTGACAAATTTACAAATGGTAGACAACCTTTATATGGAGCCTGTAACAATAATCTAAAACATCTCAAACTTATACTAAGTTACTGTAATAGATTTTAACAATGTTATCCTACCATAACAATATTAGTAGTAGTAATGGTGTATGCATTATACATAAAAATCTTTAAAAAAGCCAAACTTTTCTGTTGGCAACAGTGTTGGCAACTATTAACAAAACTATTTGATAATATAAAGTGAATTTCTCTCAGTCCAGCTATAAACTTCATTAAATTTCATCTAGAAAAAAACAAATTCTAAACATGGGTTAACAAATTATGCAGACTTCCAAAACAAGTAATATTTCAGTATTGCTTTTGAGACTAAACTGTTGTCTTAAAATTTTCTCTCTCAAAAATAAGTTTAACCGCAGCATCCACATCTTGGACTATTTTTCCTGGCTCAACTAGAGCAGGGTCAAAACGGAAGTCACGATGGCCATGGAAGACTGTCTCTTTAATGCATTGATTAGCATCTTTAGGTAACTCCATGTGGGGGTTGTACATTCCTGTGCAAACCAAAACAGACTTACAGGAGGTTGCAGAGGGTGATGCAAGCTCACTTTCCCAACCATTGTCTATATCCACATTCTCAGGGCCAGTGGTAGGCATCCCTGTGTTAGTCACCATCTTTGCTACTGCTTTGATGGTCTTCCTTGCCATCCGTTCTTCGAGGTAGCGGTTGTAGAGGTTGGCACCATAAATATCAGTCATCAGGTTGTCACTAATTAACAAAACACTACTATTTATTCTGTCAAACGTTGTTCCCTTATGTAACATTATTATGTTAAAGCATTGAGACGATGTAAATATAAATCTGTATTAGATTTAGTTATTAGAAGATAAAAAATTCCTTCGGAGGATTTAAGAATTCTAGTGTTTTAACATAAATGAACTTCTTTAGCAAAAAGATTTCCTTGTAAGGAGAAAAATGGCTTTAAAAAAAGCAATTGCAGAGGCAAATATCACCCTTAATGGCTTAGACAGAACATTATCTAAGCCAAATTTTAAAACTCACTGAAGAGTTTACATGCTGAAACCAAAACTGCCTCTGCAATGTACTGCACAGAACACAGAATAGTAATAACAAAAGTGAAAATGTTGGATAAATGAAGATACTAAAGAGTACAATATGTAAGGACAGATAAAAAGGACAGATAAAATTTAGCATGTCTCCGAAACAAGCCTGTTTCTCATAATCAGATTTAAACTCCACTCACAAATGCAGAAAGTGAAAACATTCTGGCAGAAAGAACCTCAAAAAGTCTCACCCAACAGCGTACAGGGATCTTATTGGTGCCCTCCAGCCTCTTTCTGCAGCTTGTTCTCTAATAAGGTACTCAGCAAAATGGTATGTCAGTTCACTGGGTTTCCCCATAAGGGCCTCATACTTCAGATCTTTGCCAGTGATCTTCTTATAGATACTCTCCAAACACACCATGAAAGTACCATGACCAAACCTGTCATAGAAAATGAGACAAATATTAACAGCAATTGCATAAATTCATCAGTTTACTTCATCAATAATCATAAAGCTGACAAAACATAGATTATGGAGCTACATGAATTTCTCCACTATTTCTTGTTGCTCAAAAAACTTGCTCTTTATTTGAAGTTGCCAGCTTCGTAGTTTTTTTGGCCAGTTCTACAACACACGTGTGCATGTGTATACCTTGTGAGTCATATTATTATATATAATCACCTTGGTGAATGTGCTTCTGCCATCCACATTAGATCCATGTTACATGCTAAGAGAGGCAGATGTGAGGTGTGAGTGCACTTATATGTGCTACTAAGATTCCCATTGGTGAGGAGGATGTCAATGATGAGCTGTAAGTTTGTTTCCCATCGAATGGGCTCTCCAAACAGAACCACAGCTACAATTACAGGAAAGGACAAGGCACATTAGAACCAGTGTATTTGGAAACACTGTACACTTAATAACCGAACATCTGTTTAGGTGAATTAATTGTTTTCTCTTAATCACAGCTCAATATACATTTTACATTTATGCATTTAGCAGACGCTTTTATCCAAAGCGACTTACAAATGAAGGAACAATAGAAACAGTGTATCAGCTGAAAAAACATTACAACAGTCCTATAAGCATTGTGCCATTTTCCCTAGACTAGCATAGAGTAAGCAAACAAGTGCAGTTGTCCCCCCCACATTTGTTATATACAGTTGTGGCCAAAAGTTTTGAGAATTAAATAAATATTGGAAATTGGAAAAGTTGCTGTTTAAGTTTTTATAATAGCAATTTGCATATACTCCAGAATGTTATGAAGAGTGATCAGATGAATTGCATAGTCCTTCTTTGCCATGAAAATTAACTTAATCCTTAAAAAACTTTCCATCGCATTTCATTGCTGTCATTAAAGGACCTGCTGAGATCATTTCAGTAATTGTCTTGTTAACTCAGGTGAGAATGTTGATGAGCACAATGCTGGAGAACATTATGTCAGGCTGATTGGGTTAGAATGGCAGACTTGACATGTTAAAAGGAGGGTGATGCTTGAAATCATTGTTCTTCCATTGTTAACCATGGTGGCCTGCAAAGAAACGCATGCAGCCATCATTGCGTTGCATAAAAATGGCTTCACAGGCAGGGATGTTGTGGCTACTAAGATAGCACGTAAATCAACAATTTATAGGATCATCAAGAACTTCAAGGGAAGAGGTTCAATTCTGGTTAAGAAGGCTTCAGGGCGTCCAAGAAAGTCCAGCAAGCACCAGGATCGTCTCCTAAAGAGGATTCAGCTGCGGGATCGGAGTGCCACCAGTGCAAAGCTTGCTCAGGAATGGCAGCAGGCAGGTGTGAGCGCATCTGCACGCACAGTGAGGCGAAGACTTTTGGAAGATGGCCTGGTGTCAAGAAGGGCAGCAAAGAAGCCACTTCTCTCCAAAAAAAGATTGCTCTTCTGCAAAAATTATGGCGAATGGACTGCTGAAGACTGGGGCAAACTCATATTCTCCGATGAAGCCTCTTTCCGATTGTTTGGGGCATCTGGAAAAAGGTTTGTCCGGAGAAGAAAAGGTGAGCGCTACCATCAGTCCTGTCATGCCAACAGTAAAGCATCCTGAGACCATTCATGTGTGGGGTTGCTTCTCATCCAAGGGAGTGGCTCAATCACAATTTTGCCCAAAAACACAGCCATGAATAAAGAATGGTACCAAAAGACCCCCCAACAGCAACTTCTTCCAACAATCCAACAACAGTTTGGTGAAGAACAATGCATTTTCCAGCACGATGGAGCACCGTGCCATAAGGCAAAAGTGACTCAGGGACCAAAACGTTGAAATTTTCTGGGAAACTCCCCAGATCTTAATCCCATTGAGAACTTGTGGTCAATCCTCAAGAGGTGGGTGGACAAACAAAAACCCACTAATTCTGACAAACTCCAAGAAGTGATTATGAAAGAATGGGTTGCTATCAGTCAGGATTTGGCCCAGAAGTTGATTGAGAGCATGCCCAGGCGAATTGCAGAGGTGCTGAAAAAGAAGGGCCAACACTGCAAATACTGACTCTTTGCATAAATGTCATGTAATTGTCGATAAAAGCCTTTGAAACATATGAAGTGCTTGTAATTATTTTTCAGTACATCACAGAAACAACTGAAACAAAGATCTAAAAGCAGTTTAGCAGCAAACTTTGTGAAAACTAATATTTGTGTCATTCTCAAAACTTTTGGCCAGGGCTGTAGAGAGTAGAAAGAAGTATAGTTGAAAAAGAAGTGCTAGTAGTAGTTGAGTGGTATTATTGGGGAAGTATTGTCTAAAAAGGTGTCAAAAGCAGCAAACAAATCCAGTAAAATAAGGTTGGAGGATTTAGATATTTAGATAGTGGCCACTCAACTGAGACGGCTCTTTTGAAGCCAGATTGGTTGATGTCTAGTAGGTTGTTATTTGTAGAAAAGTGGAGAGTTGCTTGAACACAACTTGCTCAAGAGTTTTAGAGTGGAAAACCGGTCTGTAGTTGTCCAGAGATGCAGGATTTAAAGATGGTTACTTAAGCAGTGGGGATACCTGAGCCTGCTTAAAAGCTGTGGGAAAAGTACCAGTGTAAAGGGATTTATTGATGATGTGAGTAAGCATCTGTGTCATAGAGGAGGAAATGGTCTGGAGAAGGTGAGTGGGGATAGGGTCGAGTAGACAAGTAGTAGGGTGTGAAGAAAGGATGCGATTTGAGACCTCTGTCTCTGAGAGTGGGGAGAAGGATGACAGAGAATAAGAAGTTTGTTCGGAGTGGTTGTCAGTTTGGAGTGAGGAGAATTGGCTGCTGATAGAAGATGTTTTTGTAATAAAGAAGGTAGCAAAGTCATCAGCTGTGACCGCAGATGACTGTGATGGTGGAGGAGGACGGAGAAGTAAGGAGAAGGTTTTGAAGAGGGAGCGAGAGTCGGTGCAGTGGTTAATTATGTTATGATAGTAGGTAGATTTCACAATGGAGACATTACCTGAAAAGGAGGCGAGGAGTGAGTGGTATGTGTTAAGGTCGGAAGGGTTATTTGATTTGTGCAACCTCCTCTCTGTGGCCCTGAGACTAGAGCGGTGTTCACAAAGGACCACCGATAGCCATGGAGCAGAGGGAGTGGCATGTGCAGGCCTAGATGTGAGTGGGCAGAGGCTGTTCAGACAGGATGTTAGTGTGGAGCACAGAGTATATAAACACTTAAAGGCAGGGTAGCCAATTTTGGAGATGCTGGCAATAGGAACCTAGCTTTTGATAATCCCATTGGTTGCAACATTTTTTGCAACAACAACCAGCTGCATGACACACAAAACCAATGCCATAAAAATTCTTAAATGTTCATTCACATTTGCATTCAACTTCAAAATACATTACTAACCCATTGGAGTCTTATGGAATACTTTTGTATAGTAGTGAATTTTGTATTTTAAAAATACCAGGCACTATTCAATGACATTACAAAGATGGGAGAAGCCAGGAAACACAAACTAAGATTGTATTTGGCTGAAAGTCATTATACCTATGATACCTCTTGCATATTAATGCTGGTCTTACATTTCACTGCTGGCTGTATCCTGAATATATGCATGTATGTGACAAAATCCTGATGATTCAAAATAAAATCTTGATGGCATGAGGTTAAATTATTTAAATTAAGACTATTTTCCTTTTTGGATAAACTGTTCCTTTATGTTTACGCAGTGGTTGGATATTAGGCTTACATCAGGATTCAAGATTAGATATATTTAAACTTTCTTGACTTACAGAGGGTGCGTTCACACCAGACACAAATTAAGCATTAAGTTAATCCAAAGTGAACACGACTTGCAGTGTGTGTTCACTCCTCACAAAGGATGGGTTAATTGCAGAGGTCACATTTCGGTTATGGGTAACCATAACTGACAAAAACATGTCACTTTTACAAAGATACAAATAGACATTCAATAGAATGAGGCAGTGTGAATGACGTGATGAAATTTGAAGTGAGTAAACTTAAAATGTTGTTTTCAAAAAATTGTCCAGCTTGAATGCGATTATATAATAAATCCAATAGTGTGATTTATTCGCGCAAGACCACGTCTGGTGTGAACGCCCCATGAGACACAATACAACAACAGTAAAAGTTGAAAAAGGTTGAAAAATAGTAGAAAACTATTCAGTTTTTTGCAAAAATAACTTACCTTCAACTTTAGCGGGGTTCACTACAGGAGATGACTGAAACAAAAAGAAAACTGGTTTCTTTTATATCTGCTATTGAATGTCACTTACATGGCATCTCACTGAGCATGTACCCCGGATAACAAAAGATGTAATTTGTTAAATTATGGTCAGACTGGTTGAAATTTGGTTGAGTTTTGTGGAAATTCTATTTTATATTATTGTATTTTTTTTATTATTTTATATTAATTTTATTTTATTATATTTTATTTCTTATGATTTCTTTTGTATGACTATTACAATTTATATGAAGCATATGCTTATGTTTTTCTTCATGATTGACATGTTATTTCTCCTTTCTTTATTAACAATAAACAGATTCTGTTCCCCTCTAAACAACAAAAATATGTTGCAATGCAGGTATCACTTATCTTTTTATCCAAAGACTAAGGGGCAAAAAGCAAAGAATCAGACAGGGGTGAGACAGAAGATGAGCATCAGATGGAAGGGGGAGGGAGATGAGTTAGCTAGAATGAGGCAAGAGGCAATAAAAATGATTAAAGGCAATAAAAATGATTTTATGAGTGTTGATTGGTAAACTAAAGGATGCATACTTAACTTGGGACCAATGATAAAGAACAGCACCCTCAAGGGGGCATATATAAGAGTTTGATTATCTTTTGTTCTCTGAGATCTTTACATTTACGAATTGAGCACCGATCTCCCTTGCAAGCAATAAAATACTATAAAGACAATTGTGGGGTTTTGAGTTTCTATTTCCAGAATAAGATTTTTTTCCACAACAATTTGAAAAGTCAACTTCAATTTAATTGTCACAAATCCGATCTCTGTGGCTGCCTCTGATCAACGCCAGCAGAAGCCATCGCCCAAATATTAACAAACTACATTTTCCATGTACCCTGTACCTGGGGCCATGCCTTTCACAGCTGTTGCTCATGGGCAATCATGAACGCTATATCTACTCACTGATCCCACTACTCATTGTGAAGTCTTGTTTTGCCATTGGTGAACATTTCTGAGCATTTTCTGGATTGTTAATTACCTGTGTTTGTTACCCGTTTGCTGATTTTTTTTTTTTGCCGCCTGCCCTGATTATCTGCGTGGACTGTGATTATGATCTTTGCTGTATATGCTGTGTATGACCTCTGCCTGTCAGACAATGAGTAACAAAACGCTGCACGTGGATCCCTCGACTTAAAAGTCTCAGTTACATTAATATTAAAGTATAATATTTTGTAATTTTGACATTAAAAAGCTGCCATTAAATCAACATTGAATAGAGGTTAAATTTTACATAATTAAAAGTTAAATATTGAATCAACATTGTTTTAATGTTAACCTGATGAAGGTGCACGCTTATCAACCGTCCATCAGAAAAGAGCATCAGCCACAACATTTGCTGAGGTAAGTTTGACATTTATCATTTTTTGTCCCTGTTATCAATGTAAAGAAACTAAACTAGAAAAAGGTTAGTTAAATCTGTTATTACAAGATGTAGCTGTTGTGATCTAGACAATATTTGGTCAAACACAAATTGAATTTGGTGTTAGTTAGTGCTAACGGCAGTTGTGAGGATGTTTCCAGCGTTATAATGTTAACATTCCTTATTTCCAAACTTAAAGTAAAAAATAGTGAAAAAGTGTTAAGCGAATAGCAACATCTAATGAGTACTGATAGACTTTCTGTAAATTGTTGTCATTATTTCTCTGCAAACAAGCTTTAAAACCCAATTATATTCTTTGTTGCTTGCATTCATGGGGTCAGTGTGACAGTGTGTGTGTTTTTTTTTTTTTTTAGTAAGACGAGCTCTCCCACCCAGTCCTGATGCCCCCTGTATCCCGAAGGGAACACTCGATACCAGGACAGTTTAGCTGCTGAGCCAAGTGAGCTAATGAAAACTACAAGCTCTGTGTTTGTTCCCGGTTTCTTGCCAACTCTGTGGTTTTCCAAAACAAGTACAAGATATTGTATGAAATATTTGTGAAGTGTTGGATGGATATTGGTGAAGGATATTCGATTGATATTGAAGTGTGCATTCTCTACATTTGACAAAAACAAAATCATACATCATATCCATAAATAGGCATATGTTTATGTGCAAAAACTGTCATTGCCAATCGCCAATCTCTTCAGGTAACATTAGTTTCACCTTTTTTTTATCTGTCCTAACAAAGGTCAAATGTTCTTTCACAGTGCAGTTTCTCACACAGGCTACATTTGGCTAATCTCTGTTCCAGCTACTGTTTTGCTTAATAGCCTAATTAAGGACAGTATTGGCCCCGAGTATTAGCTTGTTTTTCTAGTTGCCATTGTGCACCCACCACAATTTAATTGAATTGATAAAAAAAACAACTTAGATAATGTCATTCTTAATTACACTAACCAAAGGTTTATAAATGCATTGATGCATTACAATGTACTGACCAGGCAAAATGATCATATTTTGATCATTTTGCCAAAATGATCACAAGCCACCAATCACAGCCTGGATGCTTACCGGTAATTTTGGACGTCTGTTGTGATCCACCATATCCAGCAATGGGAAAGATTCTCTGAGCATGTCAATGCTCACCACATTTGTAAAGCCCACACTTATACAGTAAGTTAAAAATTAATTTTAAATAGTTAAGAATAGTTGCAATACAGAATAGAATACAGATGATATTCGGAAGAAAAATCAGGTAGTATAAGAAACTTGTATAAGAAAGGATACGTTTTGGCAATATCAAGCACAGGACCTTGTCCAGATACCAGCACACACTTGTTATGGTATTTCTTAAACATTCTCAAAGGGCTGTGAGACATCATGACTTGGTCTGGAGATATCTATAGATGAAGAGAAACAAATACTTATCCACATACAAACAACAGACCCTTTACAATGCACTGTTTAGTTTTTTGATTAAATATTTAATTATTATACAAAAACTGTTTAAATAAAGGCTTTTTGGTAATACACTTACAATGTTTACAATAAAGAAAATAAAGAAAGGGGGTACAAAAGATTATTTACAATGATGTCTGTAAATCAATTTTGGTTGCCCAAAGAACCTTTAAGTCAAACGGAATTTCAAAATAACTATTTCTTTTTTTCTTTTCCTTTTTATAGTCTAAAGAACTGTTCCCTTTCAGGAACTCGAGCTGAAATGGTATGGGAACACCTTCAGTGTAATAACACTCTGAATCATGTGTGAAATCAATCCAATAGGGGGGCGATACATCACAGACGGGGTAACATCCGTAGCGCCACATGCAGCTGGCGGAGGGAAGTAAGATGGGCGAGTCCTTTTGCTCATTCTTTACCAATCTGACTTTACCAACATGCCTTGCAGTCTCCTCCGCCGGAGAGAAGGGCATGACAAGGAAGTGGACATAAAAAAAGCATTGAGTTTAAAGCAATGCCACAAGTTGAGCAGACACTAGCCAGCTATCTGTCTCCCAATGCTGAACTTCCTTAGTATAAACATGTTCCTGTGTAGCTCAGTTGATAGAGCATTTGATTCCCAGGGGAGCACATGTACTGATAAAAAAAAGAATGTATAACTTGAATGTACTGTAAGTCGCTTTGGAAAAAAGCATCTGCCAAATGCATAAATCTATAAACGAATTATTCCTTTCTCTGTTCAATTTATAGTACTTTATTGGCAGGATTATCTCTCTCTCTGTGGCTCCGGTTTTGGGACTGCTAGATGGGAGCAGCCCCAACAAAGCAGAATGTTGCCTCCTGTCCCCCCCAAGAGTGCGGGTGTTGCAATGTTTAGGAACGGATCTAAGGATTGCCTTAATCTATAAAATGACTTTGGTCAAGAATTTCAGAGGGCAGCCCCATCTGAGGATCAGTCAGGTTCACCTCATTATACGGTGCCTGGTGTTCTCCTCTCCGGTGCTATCTGGGGGCCATCCTGTTAACCCTGCCAATGGGTTTCCATTACAGGGCACCGATCCTCTCATGCTGAATATATCTTAAGGCTGGCCTTAAGAGACTGGTACATCTAAAGAGCTACCCGGCAGCGTGGAAGCTACTGCCAGAGGTATCTCAATGGGTCTTGCAAGCTGTTCTCACCTACTTTCGGTGGTTTTACCCTAGGTGAGTTAGGCCTGTGTGAGCTCTGGTTATGGAACAAGAAGCATACACTCTCTTGAGGGAGGAGACCATTGAGGTGGTCCCTCTTCAGCTTTGGGAGTCTGGGCTTTACAGCTATTGCTTCACAGTTCCCAAGAAGGACGGGGGGTTGCATCCTATTTTAGATCTGATGCATCTGAACCACTCAGTTAAACAACTGAAGTTGTTTGCTTACCAAATTCAACTACTTTCGTTCGACTTTGCTCTCTCACCCCACACTTTGACCAATTGTGTGGATGTGTCTCTGGCTCCTCTGCGATACCAGAGCATCCACATACTGAAACTATATTTATTATATATATTTTATTCTATATATATATTGGTTGCTCTACAGTGGTTGCCCCTCTGGTGGTGGGTCAAGACCAAAAAGTCTTTCCCTTAGTGGAAATCCATTCCACAAGATCAAGGTCACTCTGTACCTTAGACGTGTGGAGGAAACCTTGGCTCCTCTCTCAGGGCCCGGTGCTGGGAGCTCTTGGTCACTGAATTATGCTAGTGACAGATGCATCCCTCACCGCACCGGTCATGAATGGCCGCCCAGCCTGTGGTCTTGGGAAGGTCGCTATCTTACTTGGCACATCAACTGCCTAGAAATGCTAGCATTGTTTTGGTTTTAGACCGTTGCATATTGGTGCACACCAACAACACTGCGGTAGTGGAAACTGCAGGGCCTGAGGTTCATGAGGCCCCTACAGTAGTGGCTTACATCCAAGAGGCGAAAGTCCACTTTGCATGATCAAGGTCACATGCCATAGACATGTAAGGAAAGCTTGGTTTCTTTCTTCCTGGCAAAGGAGACTCAACAAAGCTCACCTGTGTCCCAGGATCCTTGTGGACTTACAGTGCGTAGTAGTCTAATGATTCATTTAAAAGGTGTCCAGCAGACAAGTGACTATTAAAGGGCATTACTTAACAAAGAAAAGCCCTTCCCATTTCATGCTGTCAGCAATGGCTCCCCATGGAAAAGAAATGTCACAAAATCTGAGAATGTAAATAATTTCTTTACACAAAAAAGGTGAGGGCTATAAGAAGATCAGCAAAGCTTTACATATCTGTCAAAATAATGTAGCAAAAAAAAAATGAGAAGGGTTTAAGGAAATCGGCATGCAAGTTCACTGAAGTTAGCTAAAGCAGTAGAAAGCCAAACTGGAGTGACCGTTTCCTGTGACACCATGCCACACACTGCAGAGGAATGGCATGCATGGATATCATCCATGAAGGAAGCCTCTCCTAAATCCCATGCACAAAAAAGCATGCCAAGAATTTGTGAGGGCCCATGCTAAAAAAGATGAAGACTACTGGGACTCTATACTCTGGAGTGATGAGACAAAGATCACTGTTTTTGAAACTAATGGTTTTAAAACTGTATGGCGTCGTAAAGGTGAGGATTTCAAAGAAAAATGCATGGTGCCTACAGTGAAATATGGTGGTGGCAGTGTCCTTATGTGGGGCTGCATGAGTGCTGCTGGTGTTGGGGAGCTGCATTTCATTGATGGTATCATAAACTCAACAATGTACTGCTCTATACTGAAGGAGAAGATGCTGCCATCACTCCGTGCACTTTTCCAACACGACAATGATCTAAAGCTACTGTTGCATTTCTGAAGAAGAACAGGGTGAAGGTGATTGAATGGCCAAGTATGTCTCCTGATCTGAACCCAGTCAAACACCTAGGGGGAATTCTGAAGCGACAAGTTGAGCATCACTCTCCATCCAGCATCCAGGCTGTAAAAGAGGTTATTCTTGGTGAATGGAAAAAGATGGATGTTGCAATATGTCGCCAACTTGTTCATTCCATGCATAGAAAACTTGGTGCTGTCCTTAAAAATCATGGTGCTCATACAAAATTCTAGATCTAGTAGTTTTTGTTACGGGGTGTATTCATTTTTGCTTCAACCAATATGATTAAAACTGAAGATTTTGTGATCCAAGTTAGTTTATTAACCTTAATTTCATGTTATGGAGTTAAAGAAGTGTTCAATAAAACTCAGCATTGTGGAAACTGTTCTTTTGTTCATTAAGCTACTGATTAAATTCGTAATTTTTAAAGGGGGTGTACTCATTTATTCTGAGCACTATATACCACTGCACTATTGAGAGCTTTTTACCAACTGCATCTCAGTGTGGTACAGCACCTGCTCCACTTCAGACCAAAAAGCTCTCCAGAGAAATATGCCCAAAAGATCTTTGCCACCCAGCTACCTTCCATTGACAGCATATATCTCAAGCGTTGTCTGGTTAGGGCAAAGAGCATCATCAAGGATGCCTCCCACCCTAACCATTGACTTTTCTCCCTCCTTCCTCTGTCTATCAATTTTGTTTGTCATCACATACACATCCATCTGTTTAACCATGCTTTATTTGTTTCTACCTATCCATCAATACTGTCATTTCATGCATATTTTCATGCATATATATATATATACAGCCTGCTGGCTGACCCGAGTGAGGTTCTCGGATCTCATATCTTTGGCCCCAGAGGGAACACAACTCAAAGCTTGGCCCAGTTGACTGCCTAGCTTCTACAGTTCTTGCAGGAACAGTTTTTGCAGGCACACCTCTCTGCAGGATTGGCTCACTCCACCCTAAAGGTCTTTGTGGTGACACTATCGGCCTACCATGCTTCAGTGGTTATTCAGTGGGCAGGAATCCCTTTGTTACACACTTCCTCTGAGGCCAGACCTTTATACAATCCCATGTCCCCCGGTCAGACTTGGCTGTAGTGTTAGAGGCTTTCTATGCTTCTTTCTTTGAGCCTATTAAGGAGATTTCTGATCTCCATTTTTTGGCCTTTTTACTAGCCATTACATCTCCAAGGAGAGTTGGTGGCCTTCAGGCCCTTTTCTGTGGCCCTTACTTATCTAGCCTTTGCGCCTCTCCAGCCAAAGCATTTTCCTACCCCTGAGTGGGGTGTTTTGACAAAAGTGCCTTCCTCAACACTACAGCCAGTCATGCTGCAGGCCTTTTGTCCTCTTTTTTGAGAGAATGACCAGCAGAAGCGTCTACAGAGCTCCCTGTGGTGAATTGTGGGTCTATCCACACCTCCTTTGAGTCCTCTGGTCTTTTCCCACTTCAGGGAACCAAGGCTCACTCTACTTGAGGTATGGCGGCCTCTGAGGCCTTCTTTGCAGGTGTCCTAATTCAGGACACCTGCAACGCTGCAAGATGTTTGAGTTCCTATGGCCTCCTGTTCAAGGCATTTACGGCTCCTTGGTCCTTAGCCCTAGCTGTGCTCTTACACACAGTGCAGGAATCCCTCAGTCTGTTGGAGTTGGCATCTCATTCCCATAGTGTTTTGACGCAGCTTGAGTTCCTGAAAGTCTCAGGTTACATATATTACCTGGGTTCCCTGAAGGGAACGAGACGCTGTATTTATGACTGATTCCACAATTCAGACTGATTCACACAATTCAGAGCGTAGTTATGCTGAAGGTGTTCCCATAGCGTTTTGATAGTGTCTTGTTGTTACGTACATACATAACCCAAGACGTTTTCCACTATAAAGAACATTTATTTATTAAACAAAAAGGTTCTGCTGATGCTAAGTACTCTTTTTAAAACCATACAGCCAAAAATGTTTCTTCTTTGGCATTGTTTGAAACTGTAGAAACTGAAGAGTGTGAAACTGTAAATGAAACACAAAGGTGCTATTCAGGCAGCCTAATTAACCAAACTCACAGGAACATCAAGTATATGAGACAGCTGATCGGCCTTCTTTTGCTGTAAGCAGTTGCCAGCATTTGTCACAAAGACAACTGGAACCACAAACTGTCCGTTTGAATCCACCAGCTTCTGGAAAGCCCTTTTCGCTGCTGGGATGGGGGTCTTCCCTCTGACTAAAACTCCATCAATGTCAAACAATAATCCAAAGCTTGGTTGGAACTGTTAAAGAGACAACTTAAGGGTGAATCTCAAAAACCTTGTAAATGAGCCTTCAACCAAAAGAAAAATATACATTTGCATAAAGAAAATATTTTTTAAATAATAAATTATAGTAATATAGATATTTAGACACATCACAGTAAACAGTACTGTAAATGTTACTGTAATTGCAAAAAAAGTATTGAACTGCAACAATACACTAATATAATGAACAAATATTTTGCTTAAATATAATTTTCTTCCATTACAGTAATAACATGGGACTGTTTTACATTGTTGTCAAGTGTCATTAGCTTAAATTTTGCTGCAGATTTCACAGAAAATGTTTTACTGTCTATAATAACACTATGGATGCTAATAACATATATACAGTGCTGCTTGAAAGTTTGTGAACCCTCCAGACATGGTTAGGTTTTGTGTAAAAAAAAAAATAGAATAACCTAATCAAATGTACATCCAAAACCC
>JBAJNP010010349.1:0-16579 GCA_036877545.1 Yasuhikotakia modesta
GAGAGAGAGAGAGAGAGAGAGAGAGAGAGAAAGAGAGAGAGAGAGAGAAGGAGGTGAGAGACGCTGAGGGACTTTGATGAAGTTCGATGAATAGGTTTCATTCTTCTCAGAAATCTGAATGACTCTGGTTTCACTACAGGAATGCTGCTTCTACAGTCAGATACACACACACACACACACACACACACACACAACATCTCCACACACGCCCCATCTCTACACACACACCATCTATACACACACACCATCTATACACACACACCATAATCATTTCCACACACACCATTTCCACACACACACACACATACACACACCATCTCCACACACACACACACACACACACAAAACATCTCCACACACACACACACACACAATCTCTATACCGACACATACAATAATCATTTCCACACACACACACACACACCCACACATATACACACCATTTCCACACACACACACAAAACACTGTCAAATGTGTCATTACCACACAATTTACAATCATAAAACGCCTCACCTGACAATAACACTTTGTTACCAAATATGACAATACGCTGGTTTGCTCATCCTCACACAATGACACAATTTTCATTTTGGGTTTAAGTGTCTCTTAAAACACCGATTTGTATATGCTAATCGTGACACAATCGCTGCATTAGGGTGAAGACCTGAGGTGGGCTGTGTGTATGAAAATCACTCCATCATCCGTCACCTCCACCCACCCTCCGTCTCACCTCCTCTACAACAGCTGCTCACGCCATCAGTGACTGGATGTCTGCTCATCACCTGACTAACACATCGCTTCACATGAACGTGTTTTAATGCAGAAATAAAACACAGCCGCTCTGCGTTCAATCACAGTTTACTTCCTTCTAACTTTCTGCGATCTCCCATCTTTCTTCCTTTAATTTTCCATCCCTCCTTCCTTCCTTTCTCACACACACACACACACACACACACACACGAGTCTTTTGACATGAAATAAAAGCTTTACTTGTATTAGTTGCTCCACCTTTCAGTTATTAAAAATAAATGTAGGTATATTTTGTTATTGGAGCAACTAATACATTTAAATAAAAGCTTTAATTTCATGTCACAAAAGACGTGTGTGTGTGCAAGGGTTAAAGGCAGGGCATCAGAGGGCATCAGGACCACCCGACGGACCACCCGCCATTTCAAATCAGAAAACACTTCTGATGTTGTTTAGTTTTCCTCGGACATCATCAGATTATGACATGAATTGGTGTGACTGTCACTTTAAATTCTCCTGTGATCCAGATGTTATTTTTGGGGCTGGGAGTTGAACAGAAAGTTGAACTGTATAAATCAGGGGTGTCAGACTTATTTAACGTCACGCGCCCGTTTGGTCCAAAATGTCACCCGAACGCGTGCTGCTTTAATAAACGTAAAACTTGCTTTTCTGCAGCTAATAAAGGACAGGAAACAAACTGGGCTGGACGGGGCCGGCTCGCGCTGTCAAGAGATTATGTGGACCGGACACATAAACAAACTATAACTTTGAAAGACGGTTTGATGATTTGTTTAAAGACAATTACATCACGCACAATGGTGTGTTTGGCCATTACTGAAACATGTGAAGTTGTATGAACGCAAACGGATAAATATTTGAGTTCTTATAGTGATACAATAACAAAAACGCTAAAACAAAACCGTACAAATAACCGTACAAAATCAACCGTTCCGTCTTTTTAAGGGTAAAACAGCCCTCTGGGGTCCCCTGGGGTAGAACTGGGGTCACTATAACAGCCCCCTATGAACTAAACTCATGACTCATTTATTTAATCCTCCAGTTCAATGCGTCTCTGTAGATCTGCAAACACAAAAATAACGTTTGTGTTGTACTTGCATTAAGCTAAACCAACAAAGATTATCACAGCAGCGTGCAATGAGCTTTATTAACCGATACACCCGCGCTCTCAGGGTTCACGCTAATGCCTGCGTACACAAACACACGGGTGCGACGGTTTTGCGTCAAACCTGGTAACTTTTAAGACAAACTAAAGAATCCTGAAAGAGTTATACGAGAGTCTTATTTTCAACTCACTTCGACCAAAAAAGAAATTTAAATTAATTGCACATATAACAAAACAATACAATAAATTCTACCAACACAATAATAAATGCAGCCAACTTAATTCACACAACCCACATCCAACGGGCTAAACAAATATGTCAACAATGAGATATTTCGCATAATTAGATCGGCGCCCTTGAGCACCCAAGTCATTCACTACAGCGAGTCTTGCCACAAAACACACGTTACGATGCGATACACAAGGTAGATGCGTGATAAATAAAACATTAATGTTTTCATAAAGTAAACATAAATGTACCACAAAGCACATTTTCAGCACTCCTCAGAGACTGAAGCAAATGGAACGCAATCAAAAAATTATTACCGCGTTTCCCAACGGTGCCGAAACGATACTGATGGAAACCGCAGAGGCTAACGCTAATGAACAAAACGCATTTTCCTGATTCTTTATTTAGAATCTGTTAGTTAATGCAACACAGCTGGAAAATGTGGATCTGTTTTGTTAGTTTGTCATTTAGCAGGTACCGACGACCCGTATCAGCGGCCGGAGTCATTGATCAGATATGTGGTTCTGTTTGGCAACATTACGTGTCTTCGTTGGTTTAACGTTCATCGGTGATTTAAATAAAACGTTACAGAACCGTAACATAACGGGCAAATTGTGAACGTTTTAACCAAAACGCAACCAAACCAACCGAACACTGAAAAACAAATAAACCCTACTGCACTTACAAACTCACACACATACACACATGAGAAACACACACACACAAAATGAATAAAAACACACATAAATTAATCTAAATTGTAATGGTTAAAATCAAACCTCATTATAAGAATAAACTATATCTGTGAACATTTGCTTTTTAAGAATAAAAGTATCTTTCACGCCTGTTATATGAAGCTCACCTCCAGCGTCTACGTCAACCCTGGACCACAAAGTCCATGAAACATCCACAGTTCTACAAACATGGAAGTTCCCATAAACAGAAATGAGAATAAAAGACAGTTATTTGCATTTACAGTCCTTGAGCAGTTTGACAGAATAAAGAGTTTTGGCGTCACACCCCTTCCCTCAAGACGGCTCTGAAGTTGCATCGCAGCAGATGCGCGTTTAACGTGCAGCTAGTTAAGGGAAGCTGATTGGAAACATCCCGGCTGCAAACATTACCATGCGCTGGCGGAGGAAGCCGTCATTTCCTGCTTCGTTGTCACAGCAACGGAAGGTTTTGTTGTGGCTCTGCGTTTGATGTTTGGAAGAGGGCCGGAAAAACTTCTCCAAAAACCCACAACTGTCCAAAGATCTGAGCCAATGACCTTCTTCGCTCGCCAGGACTGCGGGCTAAACATTACAGCAACATTACATGAACCAATAACGGCTCAGTTCAAAGTCAATGCTATCTTTTCAAGAGTTCAGACTTCATTATTGATACGTTTAGCAATAACGTTCACCAAACTGTGTGAGAAATCACCACAACATCATCTGCATAAGATCTAGAACCTTCTAAAGACTTTCTACATCGTAGATCCATTCAATTTTTGTTTAATTTAGCATGGAAATGACATCCAGTCCAGTCTATCAAACAGCTGGGTTTGCAAACCTAAAAATATGACAAAATAAGTGACGTGCTATTTTTGGAGAAACATAGCTACTATGAAGTGGTTGAAATTTCAGCTTTCAGGATCGGCAGTGAGGGGGGATTGCGATACCTGTACAGGTAAAACCGAGACCCCCACAATCTAGCAAAAAGCAAAATACACACACACACATATACATACATACATACATCACCATCAAAATAATTAGCTGACTAAACAACACAGACTTTAATGTGTTGTAGAAAAGCTACAGGCTTTGTGCGCTAATCCAATTTATTATGCTAACCCATCATCACTGTTCCCAGACAGACCGCAAAGAAACAAACATCACTTCTGTTGTTTTTACAATTAAACAAACGAAAGCTTAGACGCCAACAGCAACACGTTTATGATCGGAAACTCAAACGACATCCACGTCGATGTTCCCTGTCAGTTTAAACCACAATATCTCGGAACGTCACTACATGGAAACGTAGTGACGGTATTTGACATTGTTGGCGCGGTGTTGCACGTGAATCCAACAAGTAAAACTGGAAAATCCTCTCAGATTATTTTTAAATGAAGAACAGATGGCATGAACTTTCCGGGGGGAAAAAACACTAATTTATTACGCTACAAAACGCAGCACGCAAATGATTTCCGTCTGTCGGGTCTTTGAAAGTTAACATATCCGTTGCTTTTGTGCGACTGTCGTGGGCAGGGATCTAAACTACATGAATAATCGTACGTCATGACTAAAGTTAAATATTATTTCGGGGAATATGCGGTTTACTCAGGAACTTTGCAAAATAAATACCCGTGTTTGCGCTCCAAAGAAAAATCCTTGCTTTTAAATCCTTGCAATTTTGTAAAATTTACAATACAAATCTTCTTTCTTTCTTAAAATGTATACAGTATGTTCTTGTCCGCCTTACAGGCTGCTTATAAACCAATCTGACAAATTATGAAAATGTAACTTGGAAAATGGAGCCAATGAAATCCATTTTAGCGTTAAATGTAATTGGCCGTGACTTTGTTCATTCGTCTCCGTAAAAGACTACAAAATCTAGAAAATCAACCAACCAATCACAGCAAGGCTTATTTCTTGGTACAAAAACATTATTTTTAAGTAGTTAAAAAAATCTTTTAACCAAACATCTATACGTGTCCATATCCGGGTATATCAAAGCTAATAATTTTAGGTTCTAAGAATGTTTCCCCAACGTTACATTTTTAGGTTAATGTTATGAACATCATATTAATACGTCAGAAATTCGATCACAAAAGTGTGATGAGAAATCCATACAGATAGACAATCTCACTCATTTTCTGATTTTCCGACCGCTGTGAAACACAAAGGCAGAAACGGAGCAATTAAAAGAAAAAAAAAAACACAACAAACATGCATCTTAAACTCCCTGTGAGCGAAAGTCAAGCTGGGAACGTCACATCCGTGTCTAATCCACTTACAGTCTATTAAACTTACAGACTCGCACACAAACCTACAGGCTACAAAAGATTCACAAACGACAGAAAATATAACAGCTGACAAAAGTAAATCCAAACTTTGAATTTAACATTTATGTTTGCGTTTACGTCAAGGAACAAAACGTGTTTGTTATTCGTTTAAACAGACGCCGCTCGTCTTCATTCAAGTTTAGCTCAATTTTTTATGAGCATATCGTGCAGAAATGTATGCAAATCATTTTCCCTGCAGCAGTAAGTGTGCTGACAAGCCACACAACACACACAACTTCTTTTGTGTTGGAGCAACAACACAGGTTTCCTTTCAGATGAGGTGTTGATAAAACGCCCGGAGAACGATTTTCACAAGCCTGATACACACTGATGCCGTCCTGGGTTGTGACACACGAGGGCTGTAAATGAAGCATGTGACATTTAAAATATTGGCTGGGGGTTTATAATCGCAGGGCCGGTTAATATTTAGAGCGAGCGATACACAACATGAATGACAAACCAGCGTGAAAGCTTTGCTTTCCTGCGACACAAATAGCATAGAGTTCACAGAGCCGGACAGTCACGTCTATAGATCATACATACCAAACAACACACACACCGAAGCAGCTAAATAGCAACAAATTATGAATGAACAGGACTTAGCGACTCCTAGCTTGCTAACTTCCTCACAACCTAAAAAAAGGTGCAACACTCCTGCTTTTCTTTAACAGTGTCTCCAGCACTCCATAAATATCCACAACTAGTTTTTAAAAGGAAACGGCTTTTTCAGAAATAGCGTTCCGGTCTCCTTAAAAAGGATGAAGTGAAATCTTTGTGGACACTCGGTGAGAGGCCAACTGGAGTCCGTCTTTCCTAAACCTCCCGCAACAAGCTGTTGAAAACACCGGAGAGACAGAAGGAGCCAGACATTTACTGCACAGAACTGACTAATAACCAACAATAATACAAATGGTATATTAAATTAAAACCCCATTGCATTGATACTGTTGTATTGTCATTGTATGTAAACGATAATCTAAAAAAGTAAATTAAATTAAATTGCAGAGTGAGGCTGAAGATCAGACTTTGTTTTCACCAGTTCCACCAAAAGGGCAGAAAACCACAGACGGAGAGAGATCTTTATCCAATCCGATACACTCTTGTTTTGGAGGTTCCTCACGGAAAGCGTATTCCCACCATACCTCACTTCCCCCATGCTTGAAGTTCACCGGGCCTTAGTGGCCTCACAGCGGGTGAAATTTATGAGGTGTTACGAACGCTGGACTCCAACACCCCTCTAACCCCAAAGTGTGAAGGCCTATAACACGGGCAGAGCGCCTCTTACCCTGTCAGAGTCCGCCGTGTAAAATACATTTCATATTTATCTCTGGTTTCTCCTCCAACAAAAAAATAAACGACAACTTTGTTCCACAGACAGGCGTAGCTGGTGAGGAACATGTTCGCTAGACTTCCTAACTAGCATAACCAACTTTAACCACCAGATCATTCTGGTTGACCAACTTCACCACTTATATCACCAAGTTTTGCTGGTAGGTTACAGGTTAGTTTAACCACTTAGACTAACACCATAACATTTTTTGGATTTACCAACCCAGACCAAGAGAGCGCTGGTTTTTAAAAGAAAGCTGGTCTTTCAATAGAGAAGGTTGTTTAAAACGGTTACTCAATAACCTATCATTTTGTTACATAACATGCAATCCTAGTTTTTTAAAACTGCAATTCATAAACTGTAACTCTAACCGTAACAAAAATAATTTAATGAGTAACATAAGAACATAACACACAAGTGTTACATTGCATGTAAAGTAACATGCAACTTATTAAACAGAGATGGCACCAGAGAGTCAAAAGTTACAAATTGTTAAAAAAGCTTTAATAACGTTCACCGAACCGGTTAACTGAACGACACCGAAATGTACAACCTAGCTATTGATGGTCCACCATTCAGAAGTGACAGATTTTGTTTGAAATGGGTTTTTTCAACAGGCTGATATGTGAAGTAAAAAGGCGAGAAAACTCTGTCAAACATCTGTGCTTGGCTGGTATTATCTGCTCTGATGGTTGTTCCTAAAGCCTTCAGACTAAAGTCCAGATTACACTGCAATTATTACACTACGAGAGAGAAGAAGAGTATTGTAGAGCGAGAGACTGAGCGAGCGAGCGAGCGAGAGAGAGAGAGAGAGCGAGAGATGGAGGCAGGTGTTAAAACCCACATCCAATCCAACGACCCCATGATTCATTTTAGGGTGAGACCGCATCCTCTGAGAGCGTATCAAATGGACTAAACCAATACCAAGCAGCAATGCTTGCAAGTCTAGACTAAAGGGGTGTAAATTCAGTTCTGAGGTATTATAAACTCAGGACCATGGGAAGGGGCAATATTCCAACCCAGCGTACTGGGAATGCGTCTCTTCCATTTCCTTCTTAAAAATGGTTAGACTGGTTGCCATATACAACAGAGTTGAACTTGGAGAGCACATTTTTCCCAAACCACTGGCACTAGATCGTATTTGGGAATATTTGCTTGTGAAGCTAAAAAAGTTGCTCAGAAACCAAAAGCTATGCTAACAAAACCATATTTGTTAACAGGTGTGACTCCTAATTAATTCTGTACATAATACAAAAAGCAATCTGGAAAGTTAGCATCTCAGATCTGTCTAAAACACTTCATACCGCAAACAGTTACCATATCTCATATCAAACCGAACTTGCCCACCGAATTCACTTTGGTTAAATCCGGTGTCACTCCCAAAACTAACTGAACTCTGTGTGAACAGATGCGTTTTTAGAAGCTCTTTCCAAACCGGAGTGACGATCTTTTTCAGCTGCAGTGTAAACAAACTCAAATTCAGCGATGGGAGTCATGTTGAGTGTTTTCTCTGCGTAATGATTTCCAAACGCCCGGAATATCTTAAACCGTGGGCCGCCCTGCGAGACACAAACCAAAGATCAATCCGACGAGATTCAGATGCAGGAGGGGAACAAACAGAGACAGCAAAACAGCGCAAAGCCTAATGAAGACTCCACAAAAGCCGTTCTCCTCTTCTCAACCCCCTGCCTTCGCTGGATCTCGTCCCTCGGTTTTGATGAAAAGCTAATCTTCCCTGTCTCAAAACCCCCCCGCAGCAAATCGCGAAACTGTCTGCTAAGCACAGCTACGCCCTTTTCTAAAAACACACCGTTCTCACTTTTAAGTGCGGGGTGGTACATTTTCTTTAGCGCCTGTCATCTGGTTGGATTCCAGCGGCTGTAACAGGTAACAACACGCGCATGCCAGAAATAAATCAATGCATCTTTGTCATTTCAGAATTAGAAGTCAACGCTAGCCGCCCTGCAGCAAGAGAACTCGGTTACTGCCAACCAGGGGAAAACAGAAAACATCCACGAAGACACGTTTCTGCACTCGTTTTAGGGTCAACTAATAACTTTCAGGGGGTCATCGTGTTATGTAATCAGATTTCAACAAGTTCTTTGTTGGTGGGGGGGCAAACCCACATGGCGCACAGTTTTTGGCTGAGCCAAAAGGGCAACTCAGGGCTCAGGGAGTGTGTCAAAGCGCACTGGGGATGCAGGACCGAGGACACGCTTTCGACATGCTAAATTTGTGCCTGATTAGCTCAGGTCAAAGGTCAGGCCTCCGTTCGCTCAGAGGAGTTACTGCAGAAACACGGCGTGTTCAGTTCGACTGAACGCACCTAAACCTACAGAAATATAATGTCTCTGTATAATGTAGAGACATTATATTTCATAATATAAATATAATGAAATATAATGTCTCTGTTTCAGATATCAGAAATGTTTCAGAAGACAAACAATAACGACAGTAGAGCAATGACTGGCTAATTCAAAAATATGGCTTGTTAAAGTTTGTTTACACTTGCGGTCCAGCTATTTTGTGTCTGATTCGCAATTCTTCAGCTATTTAACACAAAGAAACGCAGAAAAACATGATGATATTACCTGGTTTTCTGGCATGTGGCAACCGAACTCTGCAGTATCGCCACCGAACGCTTTAATTGATTTTGTCAGCCTGCGTGTGGATTCCTGAGTTTGAGTTAAACGTTGCGAATTGACACGATTCTGGATTGTTCCATTTCTCCAAGCCCACTTGGAGTTTCCATCGCAGAAACAGCTCAGTTCAAACCTGATTGGGAACAGATTTTTTTAATGTAAACAGGATTAAATCGCTTCTTCGTGAGTGGAACGACCCTGGAGGTCCGTACGACGCTTGTGCTCAACCAGGAATAAAAAAAAAGTACTTGAAATTGTTAAACAGTTCTTCAAACGCAACGTGGGATTTTGACATTTTAGGACAGTCCACTACTCTACCCAGTATGGCAACATCCGAAAACACTGTATTACCTCACACTTGACGTAGACAAATGCAAAAAAAGCCAGAAGGAATTATGAAACCTTCTCATTTGGTTTTCCAGATACAAAAACTCAACTTACGCAGCGTGAACGTCTAAAAAAATAAGTTGAGGCTAAACTACCACAGTTTTCATTTTTTCTCTTTTCTGGTGTAAAAAAACACTTCAAAGACGTTTTGGTACTTTTAAGAGCGGGACGATTGCGAGCTACGGTGTTGTCGCATGAATGGACGTCTTTGTGTACAAAGACAACACGAGGTGATATCTTTACTGAAGCTGCAAATCGCTACAGCCGTATGAATTTCAACATCACGGCGGTTGCCTCAGAAAGTTGCTTTTAATGCGATGACAGAAGTGTGTCTTTTTAACAGAGCGCTCTAGTTTGTCAGGTCCCAGGAACGTTTAGCGTTCTCTGGAGAGAGAGCTGGAGGGAAAAAAGGTCTTTCTTTAAAAGACCCTGGTTTCAAATTGCCAATAGAGACCCTGTTTTAATTACAGCTGGTCTCTAGATACAGATAACAGATCTAAAGCCACTGAGCTGAAAGGTATTAGTGTCTCTGATCGCTGAAATACATCCACATGCTGCGAGTCCATCAGCGGGTTTGGGTGTGTGTGTATCTGACATTTAAATTCATCTGGTCGGCCGCGTCCAGGCGACAGATCTGAGACAGGCTCTATACACACACACACACCAACACACACACATCAACATACACACACACACACATCAACACACAGACACACATCCTTACATTATATTTACATACACATACATATGTATCTACTGTGTGTGTGTGTGTGTATGTGTGTATATATACTGTATATTGTAACATGTATAAATTTGAGTATGCAAGCAGAAAAATGTCTGTTTCTGGCTGTGAATACATCAGAACACGCTGCCCTGCTTTGCGTCTGTGCGTGTTTTGTTTATAGCACGCACACTTCAAAATGCAAAACTCTGCATTCTTTGAATGCAGCTGTAAATATTACACTGCAACAAACAACAAAAACACCAGGATGTTGCATATTTGCACAGCCGGCACAATTGTACCAAATAAACAAATACAACGTTAAATCACACAAATAAAAACGAAGCGACTGCATATAAATCATAAACGCAGAGCTACACGCGCCTCCAAAAAACAACTTCAAAGCTAACACGCTTCCCGGCTGCAAAACAAGCAGCGTTTACATAAACACGCGCTTCTAAGACCAAAATCAGACACCGCATACCTGCCAACCAACCAGACGTCTGCATCTGAACGATGCCTGCATTTAGGAACTGCAAAACGCCTCATATAAGCGCAACCCGTCCAAGTCATTTGGCCGCATTTTTATTTTGATACGCATATTTAATTGCATGCGCTGCGCAGGCACGCAGCCACGTGCGTCGAACCTCGCGCACACCCCCCTCTGAGGCACACGTGCCGCAAGAAAAAACAAACGCAGCTCTGGGCAAGATTTCAAGTTAATCAGCGGTAGCTTTTCCTGCAGTCGTGTCAGACATACTGAAAGACCCTTAAATTGTTAAATAAGTTAAAAAAATGCCAAGTCGAACACTCTGTATTTACAAGCAGCCACTGGCTACAGTCAGACTGGAAGCCCACAGACTCACGTTCACCGATGTACGCATCGGCCACAGCCAAAGCGCAATTATTTCCGCTCCAACGCTACACTGACATTAACTTAAAAACCGCATCATTAAAGCAGCATTCGTGTTTCCAACTACAGTCACCAACACGAGGTAAACGTTGAGTTTTGTGAACGATTCGATGAATCTGTTACATCATCACTGGAGAACGTTTACAGGCGTCCCGCGAGTCTGCAAAAATGAGTTTAGGACATTTTACGACATACTGTACAATGTGTCCGTGAAGAACAAGCAGTGAAAACTGCTGATTTTGTCTCCAAAAACTTGGAGACGCTTCAAGTTACAAAACTGAATTTGCTTTTCATACTTTGAAACTATATCGTATCGTACATAAGAGACAGAAAATCTGACGCAGGTATTCCTGAAGTATTGACCTCCACCGAGAAGCGCAAGCATGCGAGATACAGGCTCCTCTTGTCCCGAGACCCCCGTTCCTCCGATTTTGGGTCCATCCCAAACTCCCACGGCCGGATGCCACAAGCACTTCAGAGGATTGAAACACAAACACGGGTTTTCCTCAGGGACACCAGCACACTGCACACATCCTGTGGACGGCTCACAAACAAAATCAACGGCCTGTTGGAAGCTGGATATGAAAACCTCACGGACCTCTGACTTCTCCCAGGGAGTTTTTAGGAACGCCGCTCTTTTCCACACAACAAAGGTGGATGTGTACTAACGGCTAATGAAGGAAAACGGCTCACACAATTCATACACAGTTGCTCAAAGCCTGAGGAACAGACTAAAAATGACACTGGCATTAAATAAAAACTTGCTTTTGTCAGTCATTTACCTACATTGTATGGAAAAATAGCAGTTTGGACACGGCTGTAATAACTCCTGTTGGGCTGCCTGTACAATCGTGTGGCTGAGTAAACCTGCAAAGTCAAGGTTATTGTGATTAAGACGTATCATATTATGCATACACACCAATACTGTAGCCCTGAAGATAGCTTAATGATTCACGCTAAAAGGGGGGCTGGAAAACATGGCCGTTATCTGCAGGACTTTACTGCAGGCCAATACCGGGAGCCGGGTCCCCGCTTCACATCACCCACGATGACACCAGCCATCGGCGCTGCCTCACACGGGGGCAAATACCTCAAACGCCACATAAACGTCCAGTTACATTCACAAAACCCCCCAAAAATTATGTCAGAAAGAAATTGCTGAGCATAACTGAATCAGAAACCATCAAGATATTGCCATTGAATTAAGGCCAAATGCATTCTGGGTAGGATGTTGAGACTCTGACACACTCACACACATACACACACTCACATACACACACACACACACACACTCTCACACACACACACAAACACACACATACACACACACACACGCCCAACTCTGTCTCTGTCTTGCACATCAAGTGCAAACGTTGCCCCAGTCAATGAGTCCATTCACACTTATAATGAACAACATGAGCAAAGCTGGAGAACGTTGAGAGAACAGAGAGAACAAGATGATAGAGAGAGACTGTGTTTGTGTGGCGGGACAAGACAAGGCCACGCTGAGGAGCAAACCGCAGCTGGGCCGCTCCGAGCTGTGGGTGGGTCAGAACCGGGCGGAGGAAACAATGCTAACTGGCTTGTCAAATGTCGAATTTATGGCCGGTCGTCCGGCGGGCAGCATTTTGGCCCAGCAGCTAACAGTTTTCTGACAGGGGGGGGTAGAAAGAACAGTCAGTTTGTGTGTAAATAAGGCAATTGTACTCTTTAGTGAGAGAAGAAGGGAGAGAGAGAGAAAGACTGAGAGGAAGATAAAATGGTGGGTGTTTTTGTGGTGGGACCACTTGCCAGTGTTGGCACCAGATTAAACTACTTGTGTGTAAACAAAGCTACAAAAATACAAACGTACACCAGACAAAACGGCCAAATAAAATCTCTTTTACTGGAACTGGGTATATAGTTTAGATCTTTTCGTTTTCATTTTGTTTTGTGTCTTTGCAGAAGTAATCGTCTACAGTTTCACTCAGTTCAGAGTTAATAAATAATAATATAGGGGCATAAATTCATATAAAATATTTACCAAATAACGGTACAACTATCATACGTCATAAACTGTACCAAACGTCCCTGCATTTGATGGCTGTTAATTTCACCCAATGCCATTATCACATTGGGTCAGACACTAAACACTTACTGATGGCACAACACGCTGGCTTTAAATAGTAACTCCCTTTGGGACGAAACTAGATAGTTAAAGACAGTCAAAGCTGCTAATTAATCCAGTTACAGCGTCTGCTGTAAATATACCCTTGAGTCTAGGACCCAGACCAGGTTTAGCTAGTCAGAAAAACACAGGGACTAACTATGTGCTAAGTTTAGATGTCATATAGTTTAATCGCACTGCGGTCCTGCTAATCTTTGACGAAGGCAGACGCTACAAGGGAACGTTTGTCCTTCCTGTCAAGACACTTTAACCTCCGTCCCCTTCTTCAGTTTCTCAAAGTCGGTCCGAATCATCTCCGAACATCCGTGATGAGGACAGACACAGCTACAAACAACTCAAAACTCATCGGTGACAGAACGATTTCCTCAACAGACGTCCCTGACTGAGGCCCGCATCGGCTACGCCGCCACAACTAGCCTCTGGGACGCGTCGACCAATAGCTTTCCACTTCTGTTCACGCATCGGCCAATGAGAGCAGAGCGAGACACATGACCATCTGGGAGCCACAGAATGAGAAACGCTTAATAAACGAAGACAGGATACACAAGCTTAATTCTGCAAAGACATTAACACGATGGAGTGAGTGAGAGGATGAAAGACAAGGAGAGAAAACGACACCAGGCCCGCGGGGGGGATACTAGCGACTCAAGACCGCCACACTGTTATATAATTACAACAGTCATTAAAGCCAATTTCAGATTCGGGAGGGACTTGTAGCCACTGGTGCAACTCGTTTTATCACCGTCTCTGATAACTGGCAATTTTTACAGCAAAAATGTTTCAGTAATCAGTATTTCTTCTCGTTTTACCACTTAAAATGTCTTAAAATCCTTAAAGCGCATTTCTGTGAGAAGCAAAACTTTATTTTTTTATAAATCTTAAATTAAGTTTATTTTTCTCACCCCATTGGCTAAACTTAACTCGAGATTATTTTCTTCAAAAAAAAAAAACAAAAAGAAATCATATCTTCCATAACTGTCTTCTCCAGTTTATTTAGTTACGCAATTTAGATACGTGAGGCAAAAATACTGATTTAGAAATATTTTTGTGGTTATTATAGATGGGAAACTGTGCAACAACACACAACACAGACACAAACGAACACACACATCACAGGACTCCCTCAGAACAGAGTGGCGGGTTATTGACTGTTGTCAGGGATCTGACACACACACACACACACACACACACACACACTACAGGAGGCTCGTTTGTGTCCGAGTGATGCGTGTGGGATCAGCGGACGGCCCTGAATGATTCACAACCCACTGTTTGCATTCCACGCCGCAGTCCATCTGCCTCTGTCTCTCATAATATCTCTCTCTTTCTTTCTTTCTTTCTTTCTTCTGTTTATAGATGGATGGATAGATAGATAGATGATAGATGGAGAGAGAGATATCTTAATCTAACATGATTGGTCACTATTCTGTAAAATATTTCATATGAAATCAGACGCCACAGATATCATCACACATTTCATTCCACACACACACACACACACACACAGAGAACAAGAGCAGAGACACAAATATATTCCCATCACAACACACAGCTAGTCCTGACACCCAACCGGCTAAAACTGTCACCCACCCGAACTTTATTTTTATACTTTTTTACACCCCTGTCAAGACATGCAGAGCACCATCCTAACATTCCTGTCAGATACCCTCCAAAATTCATCTCTTGAAGCAAACACATCTGTGTGTGTGTGTGTGATACATACGTTTGTGTGGCTGCTCTCTGAAACCGCATGTGACGCCGCAGTCACATGCAGTACGATCCGACACACTCGCAAGAACGTGTGAAAGACAGGGAGTCAGCGAACGACAGAGAGAGAGGGTGACAACCAGACTGTCGACTTCCAGCTGGTTCTAATTCTGAGGCATCTTAAAGAAACAAGTCACGTGAAAACCAAACTCTGTCTTTACTGATGCCCTTACGTCTGTCATGTCAAGTCACTTTAAGCTGTGCGATGCCTCAGAAAGCTGTCAGAGAAACTGACTGAAATATAAAAACATTCACTTTTTTAGTACAGTAACTTTCGTCATTTGTTATATTTGTAAGAAATTAAATGAATAAACTTAACTGCAAATCTATATTTGTCGAACTCTACTGTCAAATCTAGTCATTTCAAAGTTACAGCGCAAGCGAGAGGCCAGCAATCCAACTGTTCTCACCTCATTAACATCAGCTGACCAGAACACAGACGTTCTTTAGGCCGGTCTCAGGCTACAGAACCGCAGTGTTCTCTGTGCATTCAATATAAGGCTCAGATCTAGAACTGTCCGATAGGCGACATGATTAATGGAATAATAGTATGAATCCTTTCCTAAAACACAGAGAGAATATACAACACGGACACACCCTGGTGTTTATACGACTTCAGAGATGCGTGACGGGAAAAAAACACGGCACGGACGTCTGAAAAAAACGATTGCGAGCTAACAGAGGAAAGCTAACGTGAGCGTAGTTACGAGAGCCTTATGGCTGCAAATTGTTGCTTTACAGACCCCCCTGAGCCAATAACTCGCGGGGGCTCTCTGAACTCACCACACGCGACAAACCGAAGCTGCGCTTCATGCTAGGAATGGGAATCGTAATTGAACTGGTTTCTAGTAACTAGTACTAGAACCGGCTCACGAGAGCCATTCGCTTGGGAGTTCAACTAATGGGTTACCATTAAATATGGGAACGTAGCCTTTTCAAAAGGGTCCGTATTCAAGACGCCCCCAGACGTTTTTAACCTTTGCCCCCAACAGAGAGCAAAAAAAAATCTTGAGGGCACCTTAAGGCTACATCAGTACAGCCTGAAACTGTTTTATTAAGCTGTAGCCTCGACTGACCAATTTAAACCGATCTCTCTCTCTCTCTCTCTCTCTCTCTCTAAGCTCCCAGCCTTCAGTGGGCGAGAATAACAAGTGGCGTTTTGTATCCCGACACGTAAAAAACTGAGGGTTTACTGTAGTACCCATGATAATGACTGAAGACATTAACACTGATCTGTCCTTAAATCAACCGGACAACTAGCCACAGACCTATAGCATGAGTCGAGGACGCTAAATGTCACAAACAAACGACAGATTGTCCAGCTGTAAAGCAAGACAGAAAGGATACGTTTAAAAGCTTTCAGGCCGGTACTGAAACGCAGACGGACGCATGAAACCTGACAGGAGATTCCTGGGGTGTAAACATACACTGATGTTATCTCACACCATTCAATTAATGTAATATATATACACACACACACACACACATATATATACACACACA
>JBAJNP010010350.1:0-16576 GCA_036877545.1 Yasuhikotakia modesta
AATTCTGAATATGCTCAGATTAAATAGAGGAAAATCACATTGCATCGTTTTAAAACGGTTTAAGATAACAGTACAACACACTTTTGCCTGCAAGTGCCATATTTTTACTTTTCTTTTTAATAGTTTGAGTCTCAGAGTTCTGATTATGATTGCATCCGTTTTTGTTTTTGCTTCTTGGGGGCAACAGGTTACAGTGTAATATAGTGTGATCACTGTTGTGTTTTATAACCTTCAACATGGTTAATTGTAGAAAAATGATAACTAGCTTTTATTCAGGCTACACAGATTATTATTTAAGATCTTTAAGTCATTTAAACCTTCAGTTGCAGATTAAATGATATCTAGGGCAGATAAAGTGTTTCGCTGTTAATTATGCAACTTTCTGAAGCATGGTTTATTTTTTTAGATGGTTTATTGCTGACTGATATTAATTTCATGTTGTCTGACTAACCGTGGTTGTAAGTAAGAGTGTGACTGTGTGAATGTTGACATCCGTTGTGCGTGTGAGGATGCGGGTGTGTGTGAGTCGTGCATGTGGGTTTGTGTCCCCACATTTTGTGTTTTTCATGTCTGCCTGTCCGTCTCTATGTGTGTCTACACATGCTGGTCTCTTGCATGCCTTTGTTTGTCTGTCTGTGTTTTGCTGGAGAAGGTTGTGTTTTTGTGCGTTGCAGCAATGGTACACAGCCACTATGAACCTGCTGGCGACCTGGCTGACCGATCGCATGGACCAACAGCTTCATGTCTATCAGCTGAAAATCCTCATCAGGATTGTAAAGGTATTTTTTTCTAAGGTCATGGGTTCAAGCATAGAAGTCAACACCATATATGGTGGAATTGTAAGTGAGTTAAAGATAAATGTATCTGTCATAATAAAAGTGGTTCTAGTTATTGTAAAAAAAACCCACAAACATCTAAGTTTTTGTTTTAAATTTGTTCTTCACGTTGTTTTATTCACTTGTCTGGCATGTTTTTGATCTTATTTTCAAGGGTAAATATCTGTAAACGTCTCTAAACATCTAAGACATTTACAGATAAATATCTAAATATCGAAGTGCATGTACTCTAAACGCACACTTTTATCAGTAACTCTTCCTTTGGCAATATAACAATGTAAGAATTAATTCATCCACACTTCAATTACCATTAAAACTGCTGTGTAAGTGCAGAGCCTTTTGTTCTTTGATTAATTCATTCAACAGAAAAGTTGCTATGAATCATTACAGTCACCAAAAATTGGTTGTTTCATAAATCTTGGCCCCAGGGGGCACAGCGCTTCATTTGAGAGCGTCTCAAATGAAATCTGTTCTGAGTTTCTGTATGTGTCAGACTTGTGTGTGTAAGCGAGTTTAACACTAGTTGATATCTCTCATTCTTGTAGAAGAAATACCGTGATTTTAGGCTGCAGGGTGTTCTTGACTCCACACTGAACAGCAAGGGGTACGATACGGTACGAAACCGGCTCACGCTGGAGGAAGCCACTGCCTCTGTCCGAGAGGGAGGCATGCAGGGCATCTCGATGAAGGACAGCGATGAAGAGGATGAGGAAGACGATTAGAGCATCGAGCCATCCGGTGCCACCCAGCCACCGTCCTGGTTCTGACCCGTCCCGATCTGTCCCTAACCCACCCCAACACTTTAAACTTAGCCTGTTAACGTAAGATGCATGTAACAACTTTCATTACCCAGTTAGCCACTCTAGGATTTCCCCCATCAGCTGGAATTGCCCACAAACAAAAGCTGGAAAACAATAAAAATCAAAGAATTGTACGAATAAAAAGAAAATTGCAAAGACCATGATTGGCAATTTTAGCTGTGTCATAATGTAATAAAGAACAACAATCTAGCACCAATTTTTGAACTCATTCATTCGAGGAATTTGTTTCTATGTGTTCCTAAGCAATATGGAGTACCATTTGTTTGATAATGTCGAGTGAGATTATTAGATGTGTCCCTGTCCAATGCGATAACATATATGGCGCTTCTTTGACGTACTCTTACATACATTAATGGTACATTGTTGTTAAGATGAGTGTATGAACCCTTATCTTTGTCTTGTCTGTTTTTAAAGTGGATGCTCACTGCTTCAAACTAAAAACGAACCTCTGTATTTAAGTTCGAAACTGTTAACTGTAAATGTCTTCTGTGTCTGCACTCTTTCATTGTACGTTTCCTTCTTATTTGTGTCGAGGCTCTTTGACCCTATGTTGCAAATAACCAACTAGGCATCGTCTCACAGGCATCTCAAAATGAAAATGAATTGGTATTCTAAAAAATGCAATATCCTCATACCTCCATTTTGATATATTGTCTGAGACATCTTTAAAGTCGATGTCAGAAATGACAACCAAACTATTTTTTGGTTTAGTTTCACTTTTACAGAGGATCTATCTCTCTCTTTTTTAAGTTTGTATGTCCTATTAAAGTCATTCTGCTTCCGTTCTTAGATCTGTTGAGATTGCTATGTGCCATTTTTTGGGGTCTCACTATTGTTTTGTATATACGATGCTGTACATTGCATTCTGAGCCATCGCTGCATGCCTGTGGGATCCACCTTTCCAAAAGCATTTTGTTTTTCTGTGTCAATTAGCTGGTGGATTCATTCTTGCGTTTGCCTTATCAAAGCCAACAGTTGTAATATGCAAGAGCTGTGGCCTCAATAAAGATATCATGATGTACTGATATATCAGCACATTTTGTTGTTTGTTTGTTTTTAGCTGGCAGTTTAAATATCAAGACCTTAAATATCTTGTTTTCAATCTGTCTAAACTGAATATTTTATGCTTTATCCTAAAAGGTATTTGTTCATTTTTATCACACTAAATATATATAAATGGCATAAAATAGATTCATGTCAGATTAAAATGTTGTATCCTAACAATATGCATAATGCTCAAAATTAGGACAATATTATATCTGGTACTTTCCTGTCTATAGAAAATGATGAGTTCCGTGAGGGTAATTAACTTTTAATATCCACTAAACATTACCTTCCTTTTTTAAAATAGTGCAAATAATTTAAAATACTTGAAAAGATAATACATAATTTGTTTTATTTACACCACACACAATTTGATGTACGTGGATGAGGTTTCTGACATCCAATATATTCTGCAATATTTTTAAAGACTTATATTATTGTTTGAACTTTATTTTTATTATATATATATTTCATAATTTGATCAAATATTTTAGACAACAGACTTGAATTTCCGCTCCTAAAAGACTTTTATTTTGACGTGCGTCATCTCGATGATTCTCAGCTTCACATTCGTGCGCGTCCAGTTACATGACGTTGCATAATAATAATAATAAACCATAAAACTCTTTATATTCGTTTAAAACAAATGTCTGTCCTGCCTGGATCTGTCATTGTGTCCGACTGGCACCGCTGTCCCGACAGCGGGGAGTTTTTCGCTAGAATACTGCATAAGAAACGACGGAGAAAGTTTGGTAGGGTTGATCACTATTATATATTGTTTATTTCATGTTTAGTTCATAGTAAAGAACTGCGAGACGTTTTTCCTTAAGTAACTGTAATAAATTTAAAGTGCATTATGAACTTTGTGGATTTGCGTCTATTGCAAAGGTCTCTTGGAGGCGCCAATGATGCCTCCGCATATGAAAGTGGACACGGTTCGCTACAAGGTCTTCATTTCGGGCAAAACTGGAGTGGGGAAAACTGCCCTCGCTGCCCGTGTCGCCGGCTCTGATCTCCCCAAACTGCACTATGAGACCACAGGTGAAGACACACTAAGTACATCCACTGCAAAGAAGAAACGATGATGAACTGGGATTAATGGGATAGTTCACCCCAAAATGAAAGGTCTTGTGCTCACCCTTGTGCCATTACAAAGCTTTAATTTCGTTTTTTGTTTTGAAGAACACAGAAGATAACAATGCATATGATAATGCATGTTGGTAGTATGAACACAAACCCATAACTCAACATATCTTATAAGTTATATAGTTTAGCAATGACGCGGGTGGGGAAATAAAAGAATTTTGCTTTATAGGTATTAAGATAAAATGTTGTGTCGATTTTCATAACAAACTGTAATCTTTGTAGGCATAGAGACAACAGTGACATTCTGGCCTGTGAAGATAAAGGAGAGTGGCCGTGTGTTGTTCTTCCGGTTTGAGTTTTGGGACTGTGGAGAAAGTGCTATGAGAAGATTTGATCACATGTTACTGGTGAGCCGTATTTTACTTTTCAATGGATGGTGACTTATTTCAAACTACATGTTTTTTCATTATGTTTTGCCAAATGTTTTTCATTATGTTTTGCCCTTCTTCCTGCAGTCCTGTAAGGAACAGACAGATGCCATCTTGTTTCTGTTCTCCTTTACTGACCGTGGATCCTTTGAAGATCTTACGAATCAGATATCTCGGATCACGGATTCTTCAGATCGTGTGGTTAAATTGGTGGTCGGCACAAAGTATCCTTTTAGATATGAGAGTATTTGGTTGAACAGTCATGTGTTAGTGAAACACGTTGCTTTAGTTCACTTATTTGATATGTGTGTAATACTAATCTGATTTGACCGTTCACACTGGAATGCATTCATAAAACAAATCATATGGATTTGATTCCGGTTTGTAAATGTGGTTCATGTGGCTCTTTAATGTTGACACACACGTCTGACAAAGTTTTTGTATAAATATAATTATATTGTCAGTAGTACTTCATTGTTATACGCCTTAACTGTGCAGGTTTGACTTATTTATGCACACAGATGTAACGGAGAGTGACGTAACACAGTTTCAGGAGGTGTGGGGTCTCCCAGTGTTTCGTGTAGGAGGTGATGTGAGCCCAGGGCTCGGTGAGCTCGCGCCCCTCCTAAATGCCCTGGCAGAGAACCTGTGGTACCAGGACTGTATAGCTGCTTCATCCATCTGCCCACAGGATGACCCCAGCCAAACAGGAGCAGAGATCATTGTATAGGCTTTGCACAGTGTTTGTAGTTTAATATGACCAAGATTATAAAGACAACATCCGTGTTCTGTTGTTTAGACTGCTGTTTAAAATGACATGGACATTTCCAAGCCTTAATTAACAGCATACACTGCTATTAAAAAATCTTCAATTGTGTGTTTTTTACATTAAGTACTTTTGGTGTGTGTAAATACAGTTTTGTTAATCATCTTATTCTAGTAACAAGTACTTTTGTAACAAGTGTCTGAGCTATTACATTTTGTGAACAAAACAGACATTTTACAGATTTTAAACCATTGTTTTTATGTATATATTTATATTATGCATAACTGTATATATTCATAAATGAAATGACAAGTTTTCTAAATCTTATCTAGAACAACCATACATTATGTCTTTACTTTGCTTGAATCAGTGATTTTCAGCACTTGGTTTTGTGAGCTTTGATACTCAACATGCCACTTTTCCCCAGAGAAGATGTGACTGACATCGGGTCCACGTCAGCTGGGAACTGGCACTTTTGACAGATGTTGTTTTCTATTGTTCCATCCATCGCCAGCTGAGACATCAGTCAGGAAAAAGGCAATGCAAAGGATTAATCCAAAACATTAAACAAGTGATTAATGTTAGATTTGTTTAACAGGAAATGCTAAACCTTGTGTAACTACATTGTGTGCTAAAGCTTTTTATGCACATAAAGTTTTTAACATGTCTAATCAAAAGAACCTAATTCTCTTTATTTTAGTAAGACTGTTGGGGCAAAACCTTCTATTGCTGTTAGTTTACTTACCTTTTCTGCATAGACTTGTATGAAGTTATTGGTGGAGGTTACAATCACTTCCTCTGGTGCAAATTCACTCACATTTACTGTAAATAGGTAATGATCTCCAACTGTGGACAGTTTCATCTTTGACAAACAGATGCCCTGGGTTAGTTCTCTGTTATCATTACTATTATATTACTAGTATCTTTCATACTCTTGAGAACCATTTAAACCATTGTCAATCAAAAGATAAACATTGACAATATTTTATAACTCACCTCTAAATCGCTATTTTCCATTATTGATGTGATCAAACTAAGCTTCTGTAAGTTTTATATTCCCAATGCTTCTTTCTCAATGGTATGATGTATAACAGTGCAGTGATGACTTTTATTGGCTACTGAGTTTAGCTTAGTGACCATATTTAGAGTTGCTAGCTTGATGTCTATGTGCAAAATATTTTATATGAGCGAGAATTATTATTATTATATTTTGTTATTTATAGTTATTATATTTGTAATATTGTAGCCCTGCATTTATTTAAAAAGGTCTGTAAGGAAGACATTTCACTACAAGTATAGCCCTAGAGGACAATACAATAGCTAACTCAATATTACTAAACTAAATATTGCTTTTATTACAAATGTGAGAGTCGATTATGATGAAATGAATGAGACTCATAGCAACTGTGGACGCAAAAACAAAACACAATATTTAGAGAGCCAACGTGAAATTCAACGTCTTTGCCACATCTGTCACAACTACACTAAATAACGAGCAGTGTTCTTGTTAATGGTGTCGTTGATTTGTGTTTAACTGAACTGAAGCTTAAAATTAAAAGGTAAAAAATAGATGATTTACTACCAGACATAGAAATATTAAACTATCGCTAACGTTTAGCGGGACTTTTATTTTAAAACCTCCGCAGGTAGCGACGCCATTTTGTGAGCCGGCTCACTACCTCTACCTTCACCGCGTCTTCCGTAACCCAGTTCATTGACCAAAATCTGTCGGCGGGCTTTTTTAATATGACACAAATGCACATCTGAAAACGTGTTTTATTGGAAGAGCACACAAACACTCGCAAAACACGTCGCTGATCCGTCAGAAGTTGATCTACTCGGTGTTTTAACCAGACGATCGCCCGCGCCTGGCCAGGCAGAAAGGCCACAATGAAACTCACAGACAATGTGTTGCGGAGTTTCAGGGTTGCGAAGGTTTTCCGGGAAAATTCAGACAAAATAAACTGCTTTGATTTCAGCTCTAATGGCGAAACGGTGATATCGAGTAGCGACGACGACTCCATTGTCTTGTACGACTGCCAAGAAGGAAAGTAAGTGACATTTTACGTTACGTTCGCGCGGCTAGCAGCGTTGTTTCAGTAAGGCTCGGCCTTATCGCGGATATTGATCCTCGATCATAGCTACAGTGAGGGATATAAACATAGTAATAACGTAATATGAAGAGAGAAATGTAAATCTGACCGTTTATAAGGAGTTATTGTTTAAATGCACGTGTGTAACATGAATGGGAGAACGCGTGCTAACACCCGCTAACACTCACGCCTCCTTTCCAGACACTAGCCGCCTTGTGACCCAGTCAAATCTGGTGCTAATACACGAGTTAAATAATAGTGAAATTTTATAAATGCGTTCAGACCATTTCTTATGTCATTTGAGGCTCGTTGCATACGTGTAAATACGGCGCAGTATGTAATGCATACAGTATTGGTTCGAGTTCATCTATTTAATACGTGTAAGTAACCCAAATAACCTTTTCTTTCCTGTGCTCCGTATTAGACCCAAACGGACCCTCTACAGTAAGAAGTATGGCGTGGATCTCATCAGATACACTCACGCCGCCAATACTGTCGTTTACAGCTCCAACAAAATTGATGGTATGATCATTAAAAACTCATATTATTATAAGAGTAATAAGATAATATTGCGTGTTATTTATCAATACACAAGCTGCTGTTTCTGTTACAGTAATAAAATCTGATGACGTTTATAAAGCAGCCTTATCATTTATATGTATTTACATATTATATATTTTATTATACATTTACCTTACCTATTATTTAAAATATATATTAATGTTAATATTTTAATATAATAGTAGTTGAAATGAGCATGTAAATTTTGTATCCGTTCCATTTGCTTGCCACTGTTTTATTTCAGTAATTCATATTGTTTATTATTAAGGAAGCTCACAATCTGCACTGAGTTATGGAGTGAAGATGGAAAAGGGTGTTTGGGGGGGTGTGCCTTCGCCCGCTCTGGCCTGAGGTAGTTGTTTGTACAGTTTTAAGGGTCTGTTATTCTACCCTGTTAAGGAGCTAACTGTACAGACTACTGCCTTGCCCAGGGTTGAGCTCTTTCGACTGACACCTCATACCCCGAGTCTCCAGCCCTCCTCATAATTTACTTGTAAAATCTTTTAGAGGCTTGTTTTGAATAGTTTATTTTGAAATGTTATGTCTACCCATTTGTAATTACAGATACTATACGGTACCTGTCTCTGCATGACAACAAATATATTCGCTACTTTCCTGGGCACAATAAGAGGTGAGAATCTTTGACTTTCCTGTTTTTTTCTTTTCTTTGGTTCATTGTTATTCATGCTATGATATTTTCTATATTTAATACTATTACAGGGTCGTTGCTCTGTCTATGTCTCCTGTCGATGACACGTTCATTTCTGGCTCTATGGATAAAACCATTCGCTTGTGGGACCTTCGCTCGCCTAACTGTCAGGTTAGCCCCGGCCAGAGTGCAATCTGAATGGTCCAAAATTCAGCTTTTCATAAGTGTGACATGATAGTTTCGCATTTAGTGCCAACAGGCTAAATTGTGGTGTATAGAAAATTAAGTAATGCTTGACTCAAATCTTGATTGTTGTTCACAGGGTCTCATGCATCTGCAAGGAAAGCCAGTGTGCTCCTTCGATCCTGAGGGGCTGATTTTTGCTGCAGGGGTTAATTCAGAGATGGTTAAACTTTATGATCTACGCTCATTTGATAAGGTAACATTCAGTGGCGCTGCACCCTAGAGAATGTCCTGTACTGTCCGTTAAATGGCAAGAGGTCCCAAATTTGTCTTGTTTCCACCATTAGGGCCCATTCGCCACATTTAAACTCCAGTACGAGCGGACATGTGAGTGGACGGGTCTCAAGTTTAGCAACGATGGAAAACTCATTCTGGTCTCCACAAATGGAGGAACTCTCAGAGTGTTAGATGCCTTCAAAGGAGCCGTGCTCCACTCATTTGGGGTAAGAATATATATTGATTTTCAAGATCTTCAAGGCTTGCTTCTAGATGGTGTATCTCATGGGGTTCCTCGCCATCGCTGCAGGGTTATAACAACAGCAAAGGTGTGATTCTGGAGGCCTCGTTCACTCCAGACTCACAGTTCATTATGATCGGTAAGTCGACCCCAAAGCTTAACCAGAAATCTAGAGTTTACAGAAGAGTAATCCTGTCTCCTGTGATTGTGAATTTCCAGGATCCGAGGATGGAAAGATTCATGTATGGAATGCCGAAAGCGGGATGAAAGTAGCAGTTCTGGATGGGAAGCACACTGGACCTGTCACCTGTTTGCAGTTTAACCCCAAATTCATGACGTTTGCCAGTGCCTGTTCTAACATGGTAAGACCCACAATGAACAACTCAATCGTAGATGCTAGCAATAGCAACCCAGCTTTGAAAGCACAGGATCCCCTCAGAGTGCTATCATGACTGCATACATAGTGTGACAGGCAAGTTGGACAACCTATCACTGCATTGGGCCTGAATGCAATGATTGGAGGAACATTTTTTGTTTTTTTTTTAATGGTCCTGCGGCTTCTACAAAAGATTCATATTTATAGAAATGTATTTAGACCATTTAGTGACTCCTGTCAGGGTTTAAAGAGCATAAAAATGTGTTTGGAAAAAGTACACAGCTGAAAGTAGTTCTCTTATTGGTAGATGAATCTCTAGTCTCTAGAAATAACAGAGATTTATCTAGAGAGAGCTGTATTTGGTATTGCCAATCATTGCTTTATGAGCGCACGTTCCCTGCAGTCTGGTTATTAACTTAGAACTGAAGCTGTAGTCAGGCTGTACCAGGTTTTTACAGTTTCTCCTCACCCCCACAGGCGTTTTGGTTACCCACTATCGATGACTGAGGAGCAGTCGTCAGGAGGCGCTTCTGTGACCTTCCAGCAGGGCGCACCAGACACCCTCCTCTAGGCGCAGAGGCGTCTGACTTTTGGACTGTAAATATCTTGACGTTGCTACTTTGTATTTCCACAAAGATTTAATCTGTTGCATCGTAGCTTGCTGTTTTGTAAAACACTGTAAAATAATCTGTTTGCATTTTTCTGTTTTGTTTGTGCTGTAGTATTCAGTAGTGTGTGCACAAGTGTGACAAAATTGTCCCGCCCAACTGATCTAATCGCTAATCACACATTATAACAGATTCCAGCAGCTGTACCTGTAGTTTCTTGTATTAGTTTTTTAAATAAACATGTTTATACAACTCGCTGATGTGTATCCAAATATGATCTATCGTTCAGTCAAGATTTTTTTTTGTGAATGACACATTTTTAAAATTATTTTACCCAGCTTGTTTGTTTTTTATACATGTATAATATAATTTTGTAATTCCAGCATTATTGTGATATGCTTATTAAATACAGTTTTAATTACAAACATACACTGGCCACACAACTTTATTGAACTTTATTGAAGGTTACTTAGTATGCCATGATACAATAGATACAATAGTCCTATATTATATATATGGGAAAATAAGGGGCTTCCTGAGTTGGGCATTATTGGAATAAATTTGCATTTTGTTGGCCAAGATGTGAACAGTTATACAAATTCTTAAATTCTCAGAAGATTTAAATATTTTTGTTATATGAAGACCACTGGCAAGGATACTTTAGATTAAATAGGAGACATGTCCCTATTGCCCCTGTATGAAATGATAAATAATTACTGGCTGTTGACGTCATAACATGGATTATTCAATTGTGCAGTTCATTACCTGCCCAGCAGAGGGTGTTGGGCAAAACCGCAATATCTAAGTGACTGTCCAGTAGTTTTTGGGGAAAGTTTCAAGCTGAATTTAATCATAAATACAATATTTTCCCATTAGAACGAGTAGCCCCCTGGGCTGTGTTGGGGGATGGTCAGTTTGACACCCGAGGCCAGACAGTGTCCCTTCTAAATTTGGGGCAAGAGGGATCGAGTTCCTTTAGCAAGCACACACGATCCTGTCCTAGTTACAGGAGCCTCCTCTCACACGTTTGCTCCTCTCACATTCTCTCCAGCCTGAATAGCTCACACACCAAACTCTCAGTTCATACTGCCGGTCCTACATTGTTTTTAAAAGCGACTTTAACACACAGGTCATAACAGACGTAACAGATTTATTTGTAAAAATAAAACAAAGACCTTCCAGGTGACCTAACCTTTGCGTCCAGCTTCCTCCAACTCAGAAGTTTCACCTGGCGGGTAGGAAGACACCACGCTGACCCGCCATGTTTCTGGTTCTGGTGGTCTCGGAGGAGCTGAGAGAGTTCCTGGCCAGGGCGAGGAGTGGAACTGGCCGTCTTATCCAGGTGTTGATCAAAGACGGTGAGTAAGCCGGGGTTTCAAAGATCTGCAGGAGAAATGAATGGATATAAATCTATCAACATGCTAGTTCACATCTGTTGATCAATAACTCAAATCCACTTTTATCTCAAGAGTACAATGAAGCATCTTGTAACTAATTCTGACCTGCTTGTAGATCTACTCTCAGTGGAGCATTCCTAAGCCTTGCATTGAACATACTGGTATTGAATGGTATGAAGACTTTCTATTAATATCTGTTGTTTCCTCAGCAAGGTGAGCTTTGTTTTGTTTGACCCTGTGGCAGTGATGGTGCTGAAGGATTTACCATTTTTACGTATCAAATCTTCTTGTGTTCCTGTAGCTCAATTAGCAGACCATTATGTTAGCAGCACAAAGGTTGTGGGTTCGATTCACAGAGAATAAATAAAAATGTATACGCTGAATACACTGTAAGTTGCTTTAAAGCTTTAAATACATTTAAAATGTATTATGGTATTTACAAAACTTCAAGGTTTACTGTAGCAAATACCCTGAGTTAAACATGATATTTTTGTTGTTGAGTACCTTGGTTTAGGTGAACGTTCATTACATTGACTTCAAGGATCAAAAGCCTCAGAAGGAGATAAAACATTTAACTAAACCATAATATGTATCAATGAATGGATATGGATATGTAACAATAGGTTTCCTCCCATGCATTTATTGTAGAGTCATCTAAAATCTAAACATTTCATTGGTTATAATAGAACAGACACTCAGCTGTTAGTAAACATACATGTAATATCAACTATCATGTAATAGCTTCCTGTGTTGCGAATTACACCAATTACACTTCAAAACTAACTCTGTATTGATTTCAGTTGTGATTTTGGGGGGGCTGTTTGTTTTTGTTCATCAAGGTGACGGCTGTTATGAGGACAGAGAAACAAAACATGTTTCACAATGTATTTTGATTGTGAAACATTGAGTTCACGAGCTGGGTCAGGTGACATAGAAACGGGAAGGTTCAGGAGGGATGAACTCTGTGGAGGTCATTGAAGAGATGACCAGTTCTCTGATGCAATAAATGTGCGCAAGTGTGTTTGCGAATGGGACCGAGTGTCAGGTACTGTTGAAATGCTAGCTCGCTATCCGGTGACAAGATCCAGTTGCTTTGAAGGAAAACACTATCAAATTTGTGTGAAGTCACTCTGTGTTACCTAACTTCACTTCTGAATCTGCGTGTGTCAGTGTTCACACCTGTTTTTTTAATTCAGATTAGTCAGTTTTACATTGAATGATTTCAATGATGTCATCAAATTCTGAATTACATCAAACTACTAACTTGGGCAACTTACTGGTTAAATACAGCAGCTTACTTTACGACTAGACTACGTGCCTATGTTAGACATCTCCAGTTACCCTGACACCCAATGACTGTATAATCATATCACAGCTTAATTTTAACCTTAATCTTAATTTTAAGGTTCCCAGCTAACAATTATGATATATATTTCCCTAACAAAAATGTTCAAAATGATATCTTGAACGTTCAAAATGTTCAGTGTTTTAAACATTGTATTAACATTATTGCTGTATCATAAGAATGTTATTCTAGACAGGGTCTTATGTTACTAATGTGACTGAAGGAACATTTTTGATAACTGAGAAAACTTGAGAGAACATTTGGCAACATTCTAAGAATGTTCCTTGTTAGCCTGGTTGTCGCTGTATGACCCTGCTGCCGTCTGTGTGGCGTCTGGCCTGTTTTAAGATGTCTGTGTAAACTGGGTTGTAATTAGGTTTATAAGGAGCCTTTAAGTCTCACAGGATATTTCAGGCTGACTTGAAATGAGAAAACAGGTCAATGCAGTTTCAGTCTTATTGTCAACTGGATTCATGAGTCACATGCACATCTCAACCCTGATTGGTCAGTGGCACTGGTCACATGGTCGGCTGCTATTCAGTGTTTATAATTATAGGATTTTCTAGCTCTGACAAAGCAGGAAGACAGCTTTGAATGACATTCAATCGCTGTTGTTATGTGGTGTTTGTTGTGACAAATGTATTTGTATGAGTCAGGGAGATGTTTGTCTATTTCGATAGATGTGTGTGCAATCAGCTTTCCTTATGTGTGTGTATATGTGTGTATATGTGTGTGTTCAGGGGTATGCAGAAAGCTCATGGAAAGTATGTGTTTGTGCTGATGGCTGGAATGCCACCTCAGAATAGCCGCTGATACAGAAACACATCAGGAAATCCCCGTACAAGGTCGATCCGACTGCATGTATGTGGGTGGATGACGGTTTGTGATGCAGCTATTGATGTACAGGCTGTTTTTGATGATGTGCCCATCACAGGTTTATTTCAGTGAGGTGCAAATTTCTACAATCAGCCTGCGCAGCATTTATGTGCTTTAATCTGAAGGCTTGACTGAGATCACACTCTCCCAAACACTTACAGCACGACTGTCGCCACCTTCACAGCAAACCTTTCAAAGTATCTTGGCAACCGACAGTTTGTCAATACCCTTACAGATGATTTAAACCAAATAAACATGTTTACTACAGTTAAACCATGTTGTCTATGAAGTAACCAAGGTTTTACTTCAGTTTTTGATCATAGTTTATATATAAATATATTTATTTATATAATATCCTGATGCTATCAGTCTCTGAAGAGTATATCCTAATGTTAAATGTGTGTCGGTTCTTGTGTGTTGCTGTTCTGTTGTTTGACTGGCCGAGCTCAGTTGTGGTAATATTATAGAATTACTGTGTATTGTGACTTTTATTGAAGTTTTAAGTGAAAAGTTGTACACTATCTTTTTATGTGAATTTTGATAGACGGCTACAAGAGGAAAATCTTTCAATGAACTGCAGTACACTGTCTTTATAACAGCACATTTATTGATCTCGGAGTCTCATAAATATAAACTCTTTTTATCTGCGCATGCATCAGTTCCTAGAACTGTGTTGTGATTATCACTTTATGATGGCAATAACATTTACGCCTGTTTTATGACACAAGGCCTTTAAAAATCACACCTGCCTGTTATTAAACTCAAGGGAAGAGCTGACTCAAACCTTGTATCTTTTATTTCTGCATATTTTTATAAGTTTTTGAAGTATGTTTACACTGCTTATGTTATACATATGATGGGATGTAAATATTGTAACACTGAAACTGTGTGTAGTGTTTAAATTTTGAGTACACAAATAATTCATGGCAATGACTTTGATCTAACTTTGCTGTTTACAGTAAAAATGTGTCTTCAAACGGTTTTTAACCATTTATGCGTTTTGTCTTTGTAGATTGTAGTTGTAGTCTTCAGATGTTTTGTGCACTATAGCAACAGTTTTGTGTTAACAATTGCACATTATTTATGATTACATACATACATGGATGTTTTTGACCAACACAAAACAGTTTGTAGTATATACTGATGCAGTAAATTGAATGCTGGGTCGGTGAGCTTAATAACCGTATAAAAGTTTATTGTTATATCACATAAAAGGTTAGAATATTTTATTATTACATTGGCTGGGATCAACACAAATGTAGGTCGAATTATCCAAGACTATAAAAATCACACACGGCTCATAAACATCTTTTTATAACTGTATAGTAGTTTTATTTTAAATATGAGGTGCTAAATTACAGGTGTGCTAAATAATTTTTGCTACATTAATGTTATTTATAATAATGAGAATGATATTAAGAGATGTACAGTAAAGGTTTTGAAGCTCCTGAGGTACTTAAATTGAAAAGAGGTCAGAAATAATACGACAGTCATTGTTACTAGACTGTTTGATTTATAAATAACTGGAGATGAATGTGTCTCCAGGTAAATTAAACAGCGCATGCTATCTTAAGGGTAAGATACAGGTTGTGTCAGGTACTTTTTATAGCATCAGGCAGATTATGGATAATATTTCATTTATTTATCAGTAGTATTACACAGGCTGGGCTCGTAAACAAGCTTGGAGTGATGCAACACAAGGATGTTTTGAAATTTGCGCTAGGTTTGTGATGAGAGCTTTTCTGTGTGTTTCAGAGCAGCTGGTGCTGGGGGCGTACAGAGAGCCACGTCAGAGCTGGGATAAAGACTACGACCATTTTCTGCTCCCCCTGCTGGGACCCTTTGAGCCCTGTTACATTTTGTACCGTCTGGACACCAAGAATGCTCAAGGCTATGAGTGGCTCTTTATCTCATGGTCACCTGACCAGTCTCCTGTAGGTTCACCACTCAGCTATTAAGATGTGTAGCTTCACCTTGTCTGACTTTGTTGCAACAGCTATTTAGTTCCTTAGTACTCGGTGCTTTAGTTCCTCAGTAGTTCCTCAGAAGTTCCTGAGAAGTTCCTCAGTAGTTCCTTATAGATTTTCCAATACACACTGTTGCCCTTGGAAAATGTAGAATTTGTAATGTACCATCAAGATTGTTTTAGTATAAATTGTCTGTATGAGTCTCTAAAAATCTATTACAGGCCAGAGTGTTTATTCTCTTTGCTGAATATTTGTTTAGTAATCTGTGTGTTTGCCGTTCGCTACAGGTCCGACAAAAGATGCTGTATGCTGCCACCCGGGCCACAGTAAAGAAAGAGTTTGGTGGCGGCCATGTCAAGGATGAGATGTTCGGCACAGTCGAGGTACAAACATACACCGGGGTATTAAGACTGAACCCTAAAACCCTAAATTAAGACTGAACCCTGGAATAAACATAAAACATAAATCATTGTAGTGAAAACAAATAACAATACATTGCATTAAAAATAACACTTATATAGGCAGTTTTATTTTGATTTATTTTTGCGACACAATGATTTCTTTACGCTATTTATAAAATTAAATTAAACTATTATTTTATTTCTGTGTCTAGAATTTATTTATGATATTCTTCGATCACTGCTTCAACTTTTGATTTATAAACTGCAATTTTTCTTCTGTGAAGGACTAATAAAGTCATAATGAGGGACATGTGCTGATATATAAACTCATTCCACCTGTTATCTGTCCTCGCCTGCCCGTCAAATACCCTCAAGCTGTATTATTTACAGTTGAAAAAGTTTACAGAGTGGACCACCATGTACCTTTATTTAGAAACAGGTCTCTTGGGACTGTTCTAGCAGGGTTCTTGGAATTGATTGCCAGTCATGGTCAGCACAGATAGAACTAAATATACCCTGTCCAAACACACACTATATCGAAAAAGCATCCTTTCATCATCGTTGTTTTTATGAGGGAGGTTCTATTTTCCATTGTAACTGTGTATACGTCTATTTTTAAAGC
>JBAJNP010010351.1:0-16571 GCA_036877545.1 Yasuhikotakia modesta
AGGCAGCACAGACAGCAGAGGCAGCACAGACAGCAGAGGCAGCACAGGCAGCACAGACAGCCAGCGACTGACAGTCTGAAACGTCTTCTTTACCATCAGCACAGAAAAGCCATCCTGCAACACAACACACAGCAAATCTCTCATAAATTGCCAGACAATTTCATTTTCCTGCTGCCACAATTACCACGATGTATAATTTAAAGTCGTAGCGGCTGAAAAAGTTCACAAATGACTAATTACTATTCGTGCCTTTCAGATGTTCATTAACCACGTCAGGAGTTAAAGATTCAGACACTGATGGTGGGATGTGTCACCACACAGAGAGCTTATTCAACACACACGCTGGGGCTGTCACAGTGAATGAAACAGCATCTGTCCGTCTCTTCTAATGAATAAAGCCCTCGCAGAACAAACTTCAGCGTCCCAGACTTTCAAAGACACGTGTATGTTTTCACAGGGTGCCGTCGGGAGCCCGTGAGGCGTCTGTAAACCTGATTGGAGCGGACAGTTTCTCACACATGAGTGAGTCACTGATAGCCCTTAAGTAAAGGGTTTGTGGAGGATTTAATGAGTCCGATCCCGGGTATCTGTCCGTTTTAATTAGAAAGGAAAAGGTCAGGCCGGTTCTGAGAACAGAACACAGAGTGGAGCGATTGTCTTCTGTTTAATTCATGCACGCTACAGCTTCTCCAGCCCTTCTGTGGATAACGTGACAGGAAGTAAAATTATCCACAGCTGAGTTTGTAAACGCAGCAGAAATCTGTGTTTCCCTGGTTTAGGTTGTAAGGAGTTACAAGTGCAGTTATCAAACTAAAGCTCTTGAATGTATTTCAAGGATTTGGTGGTGTGAACTACACACACTTAAACATATAAAACACTGGTTCTTCTCATGAGCATCTGACTGAAAAATCTGAGTGGATCAGTCCTGCTGAATCATATACACTGCAGAAAGTTCTGGTAGTTACAGTTACTGTTAAATATGTAGCAGTGATGCACAATTACAGTACACATACGTTTCCAGTGTTATAAAACAAATGTGGATTGTGCAGTTCACACACACAAACAAACACACATGCATATGCAAACACACATGCACGCACACACACACACATGTATGCGCACACACACTTATACTCTAGTGTATAAATTATATACTAATTAAATGCTGAGTAAAAAAATGCACCTTTACAAAGCTAACCCCCAAAAAACTGAAACAGAAACTGAAAAAGCACATTAACAAGATTGTTTAAGATGTAAGAAACTTTAGATGCGTGCCGGCACTTGTGAGGAACACTTAAAAATGCATCAGTAAATATTGTCTTCTTGAAAACACAAGGTTAATTGCCCCTCTCAACAGAAGACCACCCCCTGACACCGTGATGAAGTTTACAATAGCCCGTTTCTCTAATTAAACACAAAAATACAGAGAGGAGGAGACAATATGTCCGTCACTCCACAATTAATAATGCAGGAATGATTGTTCTGTCGAGTGAAAGGAGAAAGATAAGAGAATCCATTTATTTACGGCCTTGTTTTATCCAGCGAACACTCTGGAGTGACACGTCATCAGTCTGAAGTTTACACACTCGTTTAGGCTCTTTAGGGGTGAGCTGAGATTCTCTGTGAAGACAAGAAGACATTCATCAGGACTTAATGCTGCTATTTTTCACATTCTGACTCATTCTGTTGCATTTAGTGACACGACTTAATTCAGAATCTGCACCCAGATCAACAAAAAATGTAATTTTGTCATTGTTTACTCACGCCGGGTCATTCTAACTGTTTAAAAAAAATACAGAACCAGAATTAACACTGAGTTTTCAACTTCTCGTGTTGCAGCTATTGTGCATAACAGTGTTTTAATAAAACAAAATAAATAAAAACTTTTTGCTCGGGTTTTGGTTTGCAATAACAGAAAGTTAAATAAACAATGACAAAATTTCCATTTTTGGGTTATTAACTTTCACAACCTGTTTTTAGAACCAGCGCTAACATGCTACTCATAAGTGTTCGGTTAAGATCATCTATAGGGTAAGAACATCTTAAACATCTCTGCGTCACACATCATCAGCTGTTAACCAGTGACACCGCGGCCTAATCCCACATCCTGCCTCAGAGATGAACATCACGTCATGTTCTGTTAGTGGCCGCCTCTGGAATGTCCATTAATACCTGCTGGATCGCATGCTGTGAGGTTTGCAAAATTTGACTTGACATCTATCAGCAGCAGAAGATCATGTCATGGACCATCTGTCACCATCCACCACGAGCAGCTCAATCAGATCTGATCTTCACAACATCACTGCTGCTCCTCATCTCTGCTCTGGTCAGTGGTTGAGATGTTTGAGGATGTGCTCCATCTCTCTGTAATGCTGAGATATGACATGTTATGGTGAAGGTGGTTATTTTATGAGCTCTGTGATCATTGACTTCCTCATGTAGCTTCTCTTCACTGCCCCAAAGGAAGACAACGCATTGCTATAAACACGGCTATAAAGTTCTCACGGATGTGGCCAAACTGCTGGTGATGTGTCGCACAACGACTGTTGTTATCATGTTTATTGTTGCTAAAAAAATTGTGTCGTCAGATGCAGGCAGTCAATATCCCCATCATGTTTTGCAGTTTCAAGCGGACGTTGCTGCATTTGTGACTCTTGCAGTATATCTTACAGTACTGCTCCCTCGGTGCTACTGAATGTTTACAATGATATTATTTACAGATGGGACAGAACAGTAGCTTTGAATTAATGTTTAACAATGTGTCCCTTTTTTTAAAATGTTGACATCACATGATCAAGGCCCCATATGGTGTGACAATCCCAGCCAAAGTCATTTTGAGCCACTAGCAGCATGGAAACGACCTGCAACACACAACAAAAATAATGGGTAAAACTTCATAGGCGTTGCATTAGCATCACACTGCAGCCCTGATAGAAACAAATTAACTCGTTCTTTTGCACGTCTGTGGAAGCAATAGTTTGTCACAAAACAGGGAGTTTTCAGCGGGCAGACAGATCAAAAGGAATGATGTTAGTTCAGCGAGTCGACTCTGCTCTCCTTTCATCTCCACCGTGTGAAACCCTCAGACTGTTCACCACTCTCCTCACACAGAGCAGTGATGCCGGTTCCACCCTCGTCTCGCTCAAGGTCAGAGGAACGGATTATTTATTGATCTAGAAAGATGCCACACTGTGCCACGATCACTGTTTCAATTACACGCTCGCACCCTAGCGCGCGGTCTGTACTGTACTTGATTTCTTTAGACATACAGGTGATGCATCACAAAGCTTGAGGTCTTTGATCTCTGACAGACAGATGGACTCAGATCATGTAACAGTGAGGTGTTGGTTAAATCTGTGCGTCACCCAGCCGCATAACAAACCCATCCCTGCGTAGCTCTGCACTCTCCATTTCTATTGGCCGGACTCACATTTGAATCACAGAACTACTGCTGAACATGTTTAAATCTGTTTGATGTAATCTGACTAGATTGTCTGAGGGGGACAAATTTTCTGACATACTGCAATCTGTCACCTCAGACTGGACAGAAGCCTGCAGGCTGGAGCAACACAAACTTAACCTTTATGCAAATCCAGGCTAAACATTAAAACTGGGTAATGTAATCTAGCCCGAGGGAAGCAGGTCTGAACAAGGATTATAAGGATTATATTTTGTCACATTTACAAAATATAGCTGAAGAACGCTGTCTTAACTGCTGAAGCTCACCAGCTGAAGTCTGGATTCAAACCCACAGTTGTTCTGATGCATCATAATTAAACACTATTAAAAACAACATACAGTTCATGCTGTAATTCTGTCTGCAGTGCTGAGAAGCATCTCGTCAGACGTGCAGCCACTTCGCTTCATGGCCGACGGTGTGCTGGAATTCTGCAGCTATTTCCTGCGTTTGTTTCTGTGGTTTGCCCTCAGTCAAAAATCAACATTGAGTGAGAGATTAATTCCTGTAGCTCGCGTCCTTGCTCTCTCCAGCCTCGCGCCGGCTGAGATGAATCGGGGTGCGGTCATTTTTTAATGAGAACCTTTGACGCTGGCGTTCCTCACACAATCTCATTAACCTGTCTGAGAAACGAGGACATCCAAACAGGGTCATTAATTCTCCAATCTTTCATTTCACACATGTTGCCGGGTGAAATCAGGCTGTAGATATTTATAATCAGAGACTTTAATGTGATCTGTGTTCACACAATCACTCTTCTCCATGACAAATGAGCGCTAGCTGCCACTGAGAAATTACAGCAGGTTACCTGGACAATTGTTATCAGAAACTATTCATGCTGAAATGAAACATTAAGCGTTATATTAATCGCCAGTGATTTTTCACATAAACTTTATTCTTCTGTTTCTTTGCAGTTTCACCTCTGAAGCAGGTGATAATAGTCTAGTAATGAAAGAAATAAATTAGCTGAAAATGTATTTCCTTCATCATTTACACACCCCGTGTCTTTTAAAACTGATCCTTCTCAGAACACAAAATAACTTATTCATAGCAAGAATAAAACACAAGCTTTTGCTGTTGCTATGGTGACCAGGAGCGACTTAAGGAGAAACGTAAAAGTGTCTCAAACGTAATACATGTGACTCAAACTGATCTGCAGTCAGTTTTATCTTAGACAAAAATGATTTATATCAAGTGTTCTGTTCCAAACTAGAGCTCACCCAATGTAACAACAGCCCATAATGAGCGATGAAGGTCTCTCTGCACTGCAATTATGTTCCTCAAACATCTCAGGCCGATGGATTCAGACTCATTTTGAGTGTAAGAGTGAGAACTGAAGGTTTCACTGCTGTACAGATCAGATCTTCAGTTCAAATGACAGATCATACAGTTCCTGTCTGATTGAATCTGACATCTATACAGACTGATAAAAAGAAACTTTAACATTTACTGCCCCATATATCAGACTCATAAAACTAAAAGTGCTGTAGAAAAATTGTTATTAGAAAGATGAAAGATATACATCCAAATCTTTATTACATAAATGTGTGTTATACAGACAAATCTCTGTTCTCCGGTCTGTCTTCACTGTCAGTGTCTTTGCTCAAACTGCTCAAATCAGACAGGTGAGTTTCTCCTGAGGGTCTTACAACAATCTGAATAAAACACATCTCAGTGTCTTTATCAGCTAATTCAGACGATCCCAGATCCCAAACACACAACACTGTGTGTGTGTGTGTGTGTGTGTGCGTATGAGGGGGGTCAAAGAAACAGGCACGCAGACAGACAGACAGACAGGCAGGCAGACAGACAGACAGGCAGACAGACAGACAGGCAGGCAGATAGTCAGGCAGGCAGACAGGCAGGCAAGCTGGTATTTTGCAATGATAATTATGTGTTGACAAATTACTTTCTCCCTGAAACAAACTTTTTTGAAATATTTTGATTAATCGTTTTAATAAAAAAATACAATTAGCTCCCAATTAGTTCATAAAATCACAGACGTCCTGTTAATTATTCCAACTCATGTACTGTTGAGAAGAATCCCATCTGAGCGCTGTTGCAGTGATAATTTCCCCTGTGTGCTGGAGACACACAGCAGTGTTGGGTCACACAGCAGCAGCGCTTGTTCAGACTGTGGAGGGAACCAGAGAATAAACACACACACACCTGAGACACCGGATTCTTAATGATGAAACCCGGGTCGCCCACCTGATGCCCTTCTCATGACTAAAACATCACTTCCTGTGTAGAAGGTGGCGCTTTGGATATTTTGTTACCTCAGCAGTCTGCTAAGGGCAATTAAACGGAAAGGGACTACAGCTCCCCAGTGCTGGAGAGAGGTTACGGGTTCGGCTAAAAAACACTTACGCAGGACAATATCTGTACAAACGCGCAGCCCAAATAAGCAACAGAGTAGCTGAGGTCATGGTTCGGTTTAATTCAAGGCCATGCGGGCACGCTCCGTTTCTAAGAAGGTCAGCAATACTGTCATGCACGTGTCGCAATGGAGGACAAAACACGTCCACAAAAAGCACGTTCCAAGCGGACTCAAAGCTAAACTAATTTGCAAGCATTTCCTGAAATAATCACAATGAATCTCTGCTCTCCTTCTCTCTGATCATTTTCCTATCAGATCTCTGTTACACAGCCTTTAAACTCCACCTTACGCATTCCATGCACAAAGAGCTGTATGATATAAATAATTCACAGGGGCCTGCCGTACACTGTCAGCAAATCTCAAAACTGAGGTGCAGTTAAGCGGTTTCAGGCCGAACGGGTCTATTTCAGGGTGTGCAATTTACCACAAAGTGAATAAACGTCCCTCCCTCAAGATGAATACAAACAAATCCATAAACGATTTTCAAACACAAACAAAAGCATCAACGTTAAAGGACCAGTGCATCATTCTCCAAACATGGATTTACTCTCCACACCTAAAAGAACGACATGCAAACCATGAAAAAAACCCATTTTAACAACTAATAAAATCATTTCAAATGCAATTGTGTTTGTTAGCTATGTTACAGAAGACACCTTTAGTAGTTAATTTAACGTATTAAGATACATATGATGCGGCAGTAATGCCTCTGATCATGCAGATAACAGAGGTTAGGTTTCATTAAGAGACTCTTTAACACTGCAGTTTCTGACAAAAGTAACATTCATAACTACATATCTGATCATAAGCTTTCAATATTACACAGATCTCACCATAATCCCTGCAGATCAGAGCACAGCTACGGCGCTACAAGCAGCCGAAGTCGTGTGGGTCAGAAGCCCTCCAGACAGAAACAGAACCTGCTCTCGCTGGAGATGACCCCGGTTCCACCAGCAGCTGCTGCAGTCGTACCCGTTACAGAACACAGAACCTGCAGCTACTCCACCATCGGACACAGTGATGGATGGTGTGTCATCTGCAAAACTGGAGCACTAACTCTCATCTCCATAAGTCACGAAACAAATGCAGTTATGACACAACAGGCAAATTCTGAGATGATGCAAACATAAACAATCAAACTACAGAGCTCTTCAGATCGCAGCCTCACCAACCCGGAGGTGAATTAGCATTTCCAAGCCACGGGTTCCCTCAGGAGGTTCTAATGGCTTTTTAGAACAGGGCTTTTTGATTTATGAGTAAGTTTTGTTCTGCAGCATCATTTATACACAGTCATATTTCAAATGTGAATCATGAAATTCTCATTTGTTGCTGTTTCATTAAAGTAAAACTACCACAGGATGCTTGACAAATCTGATAAACTGCCGTCCCTATGCAACTAGTTAACAATTCACGCTGGAAAAGAACACAATGGTTTCAAACTCACATGGAAAACTAAAAGTATAAATTAATACAATCTACTTAAAAATAAGAAATAAGCTATTTTAAAGATGTAACCTGTGTAGATTTAACATATGCAATAAAATATTACTATATTTCTTACTGTAACAAACTATAACTTTGAAAACGTAATACTCTTCCACAAAATGTCTGCCACAAGGATAAAATAATAGTATCCAGAAATGATGAAGATGTGATTGCTAACTACTAGTTAGCCTTACTAGTTGAATAGTAAGCTACTGCGTGGCTAGTTAACCATTATGACCCAGTCCTATAAAGCTAAAAGGCAAACTGAATTTTACACATGAATAAACGCAGCATGGCTACTGGATTCTGTTGTATGATATCATGACACCGACTAGCGGTTCTGATGCCTCTACACCCAGTTAAGCTGAACCAGTCAGACACACTTTGGATCGAACCCACACACAGCTTCACAAACCCAGACCAATTATCCTTCCAGACGGCTGCAGAAGATGTGGCAGCCGTTCTGCATTTTCATGTTTCAAAGCAGCTCTGTGACCTTTGGGCGATGTTGTTGTTTTTGAGTTGGGGAGAATACTAAAGCAGATTTGTCACACTCCACTTTCCTCTCTCATCCTCCTTTTTTGTTTCTCTTTGATGCTCCGCAGTGGAGCTCTTGAACGGCGGACTCTGTACCACGAAGCCTCGACAGGAAATGAGACGTGTAGGTCCGCGTCCTGCAGGCAAACGTGTCCCGTTGTGTATTCATTAGGTTTCGGACTGCATAGCAGATGACCTCCTGCGTCAGCCGGCGGTTCTAGATCAACAGAGATTCTTCTACACTGAACTTTTAAAGATAACCCAGGGGGTCTCAGCACACGCTGTACTTTTCAACAGTATGGAACTTGTAAAATGTTCTACTAGAAAAATAAACGTCGAGTTGTACAAAAATTGAACAACAACAAGAACAAAAAAGCTCTTCTTTGGTTAGAACGATTGTGAAATTACACCAGCAATTATCGATAATTTTCAAATGCCCGACTGCAATCTTGTTTCCTGCCTCACAAAACATAAATGAAGCCTCGATTATTATTCCTGACATCCTGCTGGTTTTCTTACAAAATGTTACATTCATACCACAAATCAGAGGCAATAAATGATTTTCGGTTGAGACTGATTGACAGACAAAATTTATTTACCCTTAAGGGGCAATTTAGCAAGTACAAGGCAGTACAAAATGTTTTAAACATTTCTCCTTCATTCTTGCTCAAAGTCAGAAAGCCTTTCTCTCAAACATCTTGAACCAATCTAAGGTGGTTTAGCAGGTCTGGTTAAAGGGTTTAAGGTTAGCGTGGGTCAGTTTGCCTACTGGTGGAAACTGTAGTTACATCAATATGGTTTCATTGGCAGTTATTTAAAATTAGCCATGCATATAGATTTAAAAAACAACAGATTTATAGCTAATATCTTATCTTATATCTTAAAACCTCTTTAACAACCACCGAAACACCAACTGAGCATCTCCATGTTTGAGACCAGCTAACCGCTTCAGGCTGCTTTGATTTAGCTTGTATTTTTGAGCAGGGTGAGGCGGTTTTGTGTTCTTCTATAGAGTGAGTCTTGACTCTCACATTACCTCGCTGTGGGATGAGGCTGTGAGTGTGTAGACAGGTTACAGAGGTAAGAGGCAGTCACACACTGAACAGTGAATAATTGAAGCGCACAGCTAATGCTTCCTGCAGCTGCTCAGAACCTGCGAGACGAGAAGAAGCGAGTGATTCCAGAGCCTGAGATGAGATGTCGGGGTGACGTGATACCCATGAAAACAAATGTGTTGAGTCAGAGACAACAGCAAAGTGCACAGGAGGAACATGCTAATGGAAACAGAGAGCGTGACGGTATGTGTGAGCGCTCCTGCAGGCCACACAACAGCAGACGAGAGTCACTCTTCCCTACAACACAGAGATTCAACAAAACACTCACTAACACAGCATTTATACTGAATATGGAATCATATTTTATAGTATAAAACACAAACCAAACACTTCATTTCAAATCCTACCTAGTCAGATGTAGTTTATAAACTGTGTTTACTTGGTTACTTACATACTTTTCACCTGGCATTTGTAAAACTACAATGTTTGGATTCGAAAGATGGCAACATCCCCAGTGCATTGTGGGAGTTGAAGTTTTCCTAGATATTTAGCAAAAGGAAGACAGGCCGCACCAATTTCAATGTTTTACTTGCTACGTAAATGTGCATAAAAAAATTATATTTACAATTACATTTAAATCAAAACCTCAGTTACTGAAAGTTTGTCTTTGTGACAACAAGCCCGGTCACCCCTGTAGCAGTAAATGTATTATATTAAAGTTATTAATACAAAAGACTGCAAGAAACATGGAGCACAATTATTTGTTCTGCAACATCCTCCTAAATTATTAAATCCGATGTAACTGTAAACTCTCAGAGGAACCAGAGAAATGTAATTCAAAGAACATTTGCTATAGGAATAAAAATGATAAGCCAGAATAGAATATGTGACATATAGAGTTATGTGCTAGAATAAAACATCATTATTTCACTGCTAATAAAACAGTGATACGGTTTTCATTTGTCAAACCTCACTGGAAACGCTGCACTCCTACAATTAGCCATTGTTCTATTGTTCAGAGCAGCTGCTGGCTGAACCAACAGTTTGAGTAAAACAGGGAATAAAAATGATTTTTTAGTGCCAGGTACTTTAAATCACAATAATAAAACTCTTGTATGCAGTACAAGTCAGTATACAGTACGACTATTCTGCTGGCTTTATAACACACACACTTGTCCAGCTTTTGTTTGTTTGTTTAATTTGTTAATTAGGTCTGTAACAGCATTTAATTGCTTTTTCATTCATTTATGAGATTTTACACATTCTTTCAGACCTGATAATGACTGCTGAACACTTCACTGCCTAAAAACAATGTTTCTACTGCATTTAAGACTGGACTGATGCCTATTAAAGCTCACATAAGAAAACCACAATTATTCAAATAAAAAACAAACGCTAATTCTTACATGACATACTTCACAATAATATTCATTTTTACACAGTTTTGCTATAGGTCATATTTTGTGTCTTAGACTGTGTAGCATATTGCATTACATGCAGCCTGTTGTTTTTTGCTTCTCTGTTATTGTATTAACATCAAACAACACTTTCATCAGCGCTCTTGTTTCACACCAACACGTCTAGAAAGCGGCGAGTCTCTGTCGCTTTAATTCGCTGCCCTTAATAAAAAAAAGCCCGTAATCTCAGTGGAGGAACCCTGGCTCTTTTGTAACTCAGTTAGTGGAGCAGAAACTAATTAATTGTATCATTAACATCTGCCGTGTAATTAAGAATTGGTGCTGAACGTCTTGGTTGTTGAGTCTTCCGTGATGCACGGCGTGAGCTGATGAGGCTGCTGTACTGAGATGGTTGGGAACTCATAACACACATCTCAGATCCACACAGAGCCTCTGTCTCCCATCAGCCGTCAACACAACACGAGCTGTTGCATTCAGCTGCATTATTAGTTTCTCACTTAACAAGCTGCTCCTCCTAAACAGATACGTGCCCCCGTGAGCTGTCCTTTAGCCCCTAGATTACCCCCGTGTGCGCGGTGGGCCGGCGGTTCTTTGAGGTGATATTTCTTACGTTCTCATACCTCAGCAACGAAGGAAACAACAAGCTGACCTTGTGACATGACTGTGTATTTTCTTGTCCGGGGAGATAATTAGTTCCCCTGGACCTGCTGGCAGGAGAAAAGGTTCTGACAGGTGACCGGAGACAAGCCCGAGTGAAACGGCACCGCTGCATGTGGGGTCACTGAGCAAACAAAGCGGGTGGGAGCAAACATCATTTACAGGTTTAATGCCCGACTTAAATGTTACTATTCATGTACTAGTCATTTTTAAAACTATTTAGCAAAAAAGAATGCATACAATAAAAACACTCGCTTACTGTAAGACGCTTTTAAAAAGCATCTGCCAAACTCAATTAAGGAGTCTGAATTTCTAGAAATAACTTTAATAACTGCACAGAATTTGAGAGTTCTGGTGACACTCTTAGGTAGCATTTCAGCATAAAATCTGCTCTGCTTGTGCGACTCAGATTTGCCAAAATCAGGATGAGATCATCTGACTGATATAATGTGACCAATCACAGTTCAGGGTGAGCAAATCTGAAACTGATGATAACTGAAACTGATGATAACCAATAACTGTAGTGATAATTTTATTTTCTGGACAAAATACCCTGATGTGAAAAATTGCAGGTGTCTAATGTTCCATTCATAACATACACAGAACGTACTATTGATGAACACACAGCAGGTGGCTTATTTGGGTGACGTCCCGGGTGACAAAAGTAAAATCTGTCTGAACTAAAAATTGCATTGGATTATTTCAGCGCCTCCGTTACTCAAAGTTACGCTAGTCAGAAAGCTGCTGCAACGACAGTACGATTACCTCAGCATTTCCAACAGTTATTTAATGCCCGTCTCACACGGAGCAACTAACTGTGCAAAAGAATCTTAAAACTGAGCGTTACAGGCAAAAGAAAAGAGCAGACACCGGCGAGTGCGTTTAGTCTGATCTTAAAGCTTTCATGATATTGAAAGTCTTTCACTCCTGCCCCATTTCACACGCATCCATCGATTTTCCCATAATCTGATCTGTTCTGGGGTGCTCTGTGAAATAACAGACCCTTCTCAGGTTGTTTTTGTAGCGCAGCACTTAGCTTTTCTCTGTTATAATGTGTTCTACACTTTCCATCGAGACGCAAAACACAAGCTAAAAACTCCTAAAGATCTGCAGATTTCTTCTTTACAAGAGGTCAGTGAAAGAAACTACCACATGCTTCAGAAAATATAACACAACTAAATACTGCATGAACTCTTTTCATTATTAAACACAGAACACTTTACAGTAATGTTCCATTTGTTAACATTAGTTAAAGTCCTTAGTACTTACTAACACATTTCTTTAAATGAACGGAACATTACTGTAAGCTATACCAAATAAATAGATTAAAACAGTGTGATATACTCATGAAAAAAAAAGATGAAGAGGAGGATGAAGGAGGAGCTACCGTTTGAGAACAGAGGTGAAGTTGAGTTCCATGAACATTAACAAAACAAATAAGATTAACTTAGTCATGCTGTTAAAATGTAATTTAAACTGTAAAAACCTTTTCTATAAACGCCACAATCTTGAAATAAGTGAAAAAATTCTGCAACAAATCACAATTTTAAGCCAAACTCTTTTGTGTCGATCATTTTATAACTGAATAGTTCATGTAACACACACAAGTTCTGTATGAAAGTTCACAGCACAGCTCTGAAGAATCGATGGCAGCCTGAGAAGAAGAATCTGAGAAGATGCAACATCTCTGCTGACCTGAACTCCATTTCTCATTCAGTCACTGTGTTCCTCCTCTGATCTGTCTGCAATCAATAACACACACATCTCTCTCGTTCTTTTTCTCTCTCTCTCCTCTGCTGTGGTCATGATCTTTAAACAATTCATCTCTCAGCTGAAGCTGTGGATGATGGTCCACATTAGAAGAGCCACATATCACATAAAGTCACCCAGCACGAGTTCCTCACGAGGAACCGGTTACTTTAGCTTGAAGTCACTGTTATTTCTGCCACAGCTGGACAGAAACTCTTACAGTTCTGTGAGATGAGATGTCATGAGAAGATACTGCATTCATAAAGTCTAACAGGTGATTCTCCATTAAATGTTAATGCTTTATATATTAAAAGGCATCAATTCACAATTAGTGATCTTTCCTTTTTCAAACTGAAGAAATTGATCATCCAACACTGAAAATTCAACCTTGTGTTACTGATGAAAACTAACAGCATCCAGTCACTCCTCTCATACACTCTGCCCCTAAACAAACAGTGATTGGCTGTTTCACCTGTCAGTCAGATTGCTCCTCCTTGTTCAGTTAAGACTGCAGACACTTTTGTTTCGATATGCTAATGTACAGCATCGTGACGCTGTGATGTAAGAGATACATGTGATTATTTTAAAAGCACCAGCTGTCCCAGCTTACATCACAATAATCTGAACCACAGATGTGATGCATGAGAAAAATGTAAAATAAAATCTTTATCACTGGCAGTGTCAGTGATACAAGTTTAGCATGAATTAGATAAGGCTAATCGCATTTTAAACCCCGGTGGAAGGGCTTGCAGTGTTAAACTGCTGTCATCGCAACACGTTTGCACCTGTGTGTGTGTGTGTGTGTGTGTGTGTGTGTGCGCACTCGTGGGTGGAATGCCTCAAAGTTAAAAACAAGAATAAAATGTATTGAGCGTTACAGAATTTTCTATCCCAGTTTAATGTGCAGAGACACAAGGAACCATTTAAACCACTGAACAGTACATCAAAAACACATTAACTGACTATTATGCTATAGAATTCAAATCATAAAATCTGATATACAAATCAAACATCTGCTTTTTTGGTATGTTAGTATAGAAACGCATTCTGGTTTTCTCACAGCCAAGGTCTCTCTATAGACAGAGATGAAACACTTACAGCACAATATCGTCTGTACATCTGCTTTTAATGTGAACTAACAAAAAAACTACATATTTAAAAGCAACCAACAATAACAGCTGGGCAACAGCCTAGCAACACCATAGCAGCCAGACAGCAACGTGTTGAAACAGTCAGAACATTTCAGCAGGTGGTGGGAACCAATCACATTATTTCCAGACAAGTAAAAAACAAATTCTACTTTAATTCTAACCCGCGTCACCTTTAACACAAATGAGTTGGTCTGCGGTCCTGGTTCAGTTCTGCAGTGGAGACCCACTACTGACACACACACACACCAATGGAAGGCGGGCAGGGAAAAGAGATTCCAGGACCAGAGTTAAGTGTCCCTCAGCTGGACAGGTTAATGAGGTTGAGAGGGAACCTCTGATGTCAAGAACCCTCATTAGGGACTGAGTGAGTCTGATTTATTGCGGAGCCGTGAGCTTTGATGAGGATGAATTGCTCTGTGAGTGTTGATTCAGATCAGGAGCTAAAGTCACAGCTTAAGTCTCAAAACAAGGATTAGGGACCAAAGTATCGCTTGGGCCTATTTGGACTGAGGCTGGAAGATAATCATTACAACACCCTAGCAACTGCCTAGCAGTGCCCTAGTAACCACCCAAAGCAAACTGGCACCAAATAAACACTATAATCTCTCCTAAAACACTTTTTCACACTAGTTTAAAGTATGAAGAAAAAGTAAATGTTATAAAAAGTTAACATTTATAAAATTCACTCTTAGAAAATGGATATAAAAATGCCTGAAGCTGAAAAAACACCCATGAGCCCTCAGTGTCCATCTGCATCACATACGGCTCGCATCTCCTTACCACACCTGTGTTCAGTTCTACATGATGTAAGCTGACAAAAGCCCTCAAATCAATTTCCCACAATCATTTAGGACGTAATTATGATATATTGGGCGATAGAGGTATGAAGTGTAAGTGCACGTCTGGACACAGGTGAATAAAGGAAGCGCGGTGTGTGTTTTTATGTGCAGTCATGAGAGAGTGCATTTCTATCTCAGACTGATACGCAAACCCTCTGAAATGAAACTCATCGCCCAGATCAATAAAAAGCTGCAACTTCAGCCTTGAGTATGATTGCTGTGGAAAATGACAAGATTGCCTTCCTGACGAAGAGCCTCATCCAACCTCTGATGAAAGCAGAGATGGACAAGAACACAGGATGATGCAGAGTCAACCCAGAGTCACCTTTGATCTGCCACCACAAACCTGCAGTCTTCCCTGCATTCATCCATTTACATCTAATTGTGTTGTGTTGAAATGATGAGATTGTTTGAAGCGAGAGGGAAAGAATGAGTTAACGCTCTGTTTCATGAGTATCATTAAACAGTAATGTATGCAGATCTGTTTATGAGCCAATTTTACTTCATTTTTATGCCATTTTGTGTTTTATAGATCAAAATACTGTGACGTGATGTTGGAGTGCTGCATATGTGCGGCACTTTGTTGTAAAGCCAGTTTTTATGTACTGGCATAATGTAATAATTTTTAAAAAATTGCTTCATTGTAGATTGTGTTATTTATAAGTATTTATAATTTAAATATGACTTTCAAAGTGAAAAATAAAAGTTTGAGCAGATGATAGACGCTGCTGAAATAATGAAGCACATAACAATATTTAACGTTTTTATTTCACCAATCACTCCCTCAGTAACTAAAGACAGATTTCAGTAGAATTGCATGGGTTTTAACAGTCCAAGCATTTACAGTGTCATCTATAGAACTGTACAGAAAGAATAGCAAATGTCAGAGGAAAGTATGGGGAATGTGAAATGACGCAAGCTTAAAACGTCAACAGCACCAACCCTTTTAAAATGAATCGACTTCTAAAATAAAAAATAAATTCTGTACTTTCCTCTTATCCTGCCTTTCATTTCAACGCTGTGAATCACAACACAGAAGTATTCATGCACAGCGCCATCAAATATTAACGCATCTATTTATCCTCCATTTGCTCTCCGCTCTGCCTCTTTCATTTCTTCAATATTCACTTTGTTCCTGATTTTGTCTCATGCACCTTCTCAATGTAACAAAGACATACAAAAACTGCTCATGAGATACAGTAAATGACAAATGAGATCTCTTTAACAACTTAATTGTATCTTCTGAGCAGCAATGAGATGAAACTGAGACCCAGTCTTCAATTTCTCAGATTTTACTCCTGAAATAAACCCTCACACACCTCTAAAGTTTCACAAAAAGCTCAACAGCATCTCAAACTGTGCTAAAACATCACCAAGCTTTCTATGGTACACGCATGTCTTACACAGCACACGAATAAATCGCACACCCTCACAACCACGTGGACATTTATCTCCCGGAAGCACCTGACGTGGACCGCGCGCATATGACGCCCCCGGCGGGCCGGAGGAACGACACGCACATACGAGCTCGTCACACAGAGTTTACAGGTAAAATCACCTGCTGCTCATCTCTACAGACATGTTATATCACAGAAACCCGCAGGATCTCCGCTGGACACGCGTTTGGATTAAAGGTCCGCGGCGGCTCGTTGAAATACAGGTACGTGATTTATGGCGGGAACCATGGCGTGACAGAAAATAACATTTACGAATGGCTGAAAGATTTGGTGGTTAGTTAGTAAACAAACATCGACGTTTATCCAAGTCAATCCCTTAAAAAGCAATGCGTTGTTTTTCCTTTAAAAGCAATGCGTTGTTTTTCCTTTAAAAGCAATGCGTTGTT
>JBAJNP010010352.1:0-16571 GCA_036877545.1 Yasuhikotakia modesta
ATAATATATGTTACATTAAACACATAATATATATGTTATATTAAACACATAATATATATGTTATATCAAACATCACCTGCGGTCGCTTCACGCTGACCTGAGGTCAGTCTCACCTGTGTGCAGCGTCACGCGCGTCCCCGTGTCCGCGGAACGCTCCTCCTCTGCTGATTGGTCGGCTGTCAGGAGGGCGTGGCCAGCCGGCGCGTGGGCTTTAAATAGGCGTGACGCGGAGGAAACCGCACACGAGTCACCGGTGCGGCAGGATCGGGCGCGCGCGTCCCTCATCTTCATCATTCAACGCTGTAGCGTGTGAAGATGACAGTGCGGATAACACACGATTTGTGGGATATTTACACGAGCTGCGCTGTCTTCTTTCACAAACACTAGGTAAGAGCGCAATGCGTTTCATTTTACACACGAGTAACAGAAAGTTGAGGGACAGTTTGCGCTGAACTACACATCCTGCTCAATGCGTCCTAACCTGGTGTCCAGACCACAGTAATGTAGCCTGTTAACCAGTTAAACTCTGACCAGCGCACTGAAACTTTTTCCACTAATCCTCACTGGTTGAAATGGTTTTGAACCAGTTCAAAAGGTTTAAGGTCTTGAGTAAATCTGACTGTTTGCCAGTTTGCATTAGTGCTGTAGTAAGAGACATACATGACAGAGTTTGTGATCACTAATGCGTCTGTGGGCAACAACACTACTGACCAGAGCACAGGATTTCACAGGAAGTCCATTACATTTCTTTTGTGAGAACAAACTACTGTTTAATTTAGCATGTAAGAGAACGTGAGGGGGGGTCTTTTGTCCACCAAACTGTGTTTCTTATGAGTGAACACTAACTGTAGCTCATCTCTTGTTTCTGATAGGACAAGTGAGTGATGACATCACCAGATTGGATGAGACAAGCGTGACCTCCCATCTCTGGCACTTTAGGCCTCTTGTGTCCGGCTGTGCGCAGCCTCACCGTTTCCTGCTTGTGTTGGTCCCTAAAGCGTTTCAAAACTGTTTCTCCAACGCTTTTTCCAGAAACTTAGACTGTTTTCTACAGCAGAAACAGCACCGAGCTCCCAGCCTGAGGTGATGGGAAGTGTGCGGCCCAACCGGTACAGCGTTGTGTCATCAGAAGAGGACGGTATGAAGTTGGCCACTGCTGCGGTTCCGAATGGGCTTGGTAACGGAAAGGTCAAGATCCAGACTCGCCACCAGATCCAGAGCAGGTTCGTGAAGAAAAACGGACACTGCAACGTCCATTTCATAAACGTCAGTGAGAAGAGCCAGCGATATCTGGCCGACATCTTCACCACCTGCGTGGACATTCGCTGGCGATGGATGTTTGTCATTTTCTGCCTGGCGTTCCTGCTGTCGTGGCTGTTTTTTGGATGTATCTTCTGGCTGGTGGCCATATTTCACAGAGACCTGGACAGCGGCGGTCCCAAGTGCATCTCGAACGTTGGCACTTTCACAGCGGCGTTTCTCTTCTCCATCGAGACGCAGACCACCATTGGCTACGGCTATCGCTACGTAACGGACGAGTGCCCCATCGCGGTCTTCACTGTGGTGTTTCAGAGCATCGTCGGCTGCATCATTGACGCCTTCATCATCGGCGCTGTTATGGCTAAGATGGCAAAACCCAAGAAGAGGAACGAAACGTTGGAGTTCAGCCACAACGCTACCGTGGCAATGAGGGACAGCAAGCTGTGTCTGATGTGGCGGGTGGGCAACTTGCGCAAAAGCCACTTAGTGGAGGCCCACGTTCGAGCTCAGCTTCTCAAATCTCGCACCACAGCGGAGGGCGAGTTTATTCCTCTAGACCAAACGGATATTGACGTGGGCTTCGACAGCGGCATAGATCGCATCTTCCTCGTGTCGCCCATCACCATCGTGCACGAGATCGATGAGGACAGTCCTTTCTATGACATGAGCAAACAGGAAATGGAAAACTCTGACTTTGAAATCGTGGTCATTCTAGAGGGCATGGTAGAAGCTACCGCCATGACCACGCAGTGTCGCAGCTCCTACGTGGCCAGTGAAATTCTCTGGGGGCATCGCTTTGAGCCCGTCCTCTTTGAGGAGAAAAACTATTATAAAGTTGACTACTCTCGCTTTCACAAGACTTATGAAGTGCCCAGCACCCCATTGTGCAGTGCCAGAGAACTCGCTGAGACAAAATACATCCTGTCCAACTCCAACTCTTTTTACTATGAGAATGAAGTGTCTCTTCCAAAGAAAGAAAAGAGCATCAGAGACAGCTTGGGTTCAAACCCTGACTATAGCCGCTCCACCACTGCATTAGAACCACGGCCTCTGAGGCGGGAATCAGAAATATGAGCGTGCAGAACATGTGAAGGGCTGTAACAGGAAGATCCTCATGCAGACTCTAGCCAGCGGTACAGTTTGAAGATCTGACACTGTACACAAGTGTTGTTATTTCCCCACTGAGTAACAAAAAATGCTCCAATTAAAGTTCTTGGAATGTGCAACACACCCAGTTTTTTAAATGTTTTATTAACGTTTTGGTATGGAAAGTTATTTTTGTTCTGTAATGGTTTGAAAAGTTCCACTAACTACTTAAGAATAAATGATATAAATGATACAGCTTTAAAACCTGTCTTGATGAACATTAAGGCAACGTTCTGAGAATGAGATGCAAATGTCAGGATTGCAGGTTTATAAGAACCAGGGTTCTGTGTGTTGTGATGCGTCACACAGGTTCCTTACACCAGTATGAGAACAAGACATCAGTGAACGTGTTACTGAATGTCTTTCTACAAGTGCTGCTAGAGTTTTAGGGTGAGAAACCAGAGCGTATTTAAATGTTTTTCTAACATTTTTTATTACCTAACAAAATAAATGTCATCAGTTCTCCCTGTTGTACTGAAAAACAAACAACAGAATGTACAGATTTTATATAATGATTAATGTTATTGATCTAATCATTGTTGTTGTACATGCTGTTTATTTCATGTTTTCAATAAAATAGGATTGAATGTTTTTGAATGGTTTTGATTCTTTCAGGGTTATGCGTCGTGTTTGTTAGATATTTACATAGTTCAGTTGAATGCACAGATTAATCCACAGAGAAAACTAGGAACATGTTAGACAGAACATGCTCTGTTAGCTGGACATGCTGCCTTCTTCAAGTAAAAAGTACAAGAAACACAATATTTCCATGGCAACATGCCAAGGCAGATGTTGCGTTTAAAGGAAGCACATCTGCTCTGGTGACTGAGCAGCAGGTTTAAACGTGTGGTGGCTCCATTCCCAGCATGCTTTGCTGTGTGACTGTGAGCGCTCACAGCTGAACACTCATTAGATAATGTGGAAGTGTTTGCGTGTGACAGTAATCAGGATGTTTTCACAGAGCACAAATGTGTCCAGTGTTAAATCAGGGAGGGTCCTGCCAGTTCATTTCCCACCTGAGTTTATAATTGGGATTATGCAACATTTGAGGGAGTTATTACACAGCGTTAGAGTGGTTTAAAATAGTCCTGTCACACCCGGGTCATACTGGGTCCATGTCTGTTTTTCTGTCTGAGTCTGATACACAAACACACTTCAGATAAATCATAAAACTTCATGTTTGTGCTTTTTAGGAGTCGGCATAACCAAATAATGTTCTTTCTTTACGTATCAAATCTGACATATTGTTCAATTATTTTTCATAAAGGTACATTCAGTGAAATCCAGCTCAGTTAAACAATGTCATTAAAATTAAAACTTCTTTCATTGCTCTGATAGCAGGATAAAATGCATGTAATGTGACGAAAGGTGAAACAAACAAACAGATGGGTTAGCATACAGCAAACAAACACACAAATAACACACAACACAAACAGCATTCTGAAATACTGTAAATTACTGCTCTGGATAATGCCCACAGTTCATGGTTATTTTACAGTTATTTCTGTCATTTAATTGTCATTATTTTTAGGTCATAAAATAATTTCAACAGCAAGTAATTATATCTGTTGAAAATAGAGACAATTTAAAACATATATTGTACATTACAAACAAAGAAACTTTATTAATAAACTTTATATACTGTATATCTCATCATATATACTGTATATCTCATCATATATACTGTATATCTCATTATATATACTGTATATCTCATCATATATACATATATATTAATCAGTAGGTTGCTGGTCAGTATCAGTAGGTTGCCCTTGAGCAAGGCACCTAACCCCCGATTGCTCCCCGGGCGCTGCAGGGACAGCTGCCCACTGCTCTGTGTGTGTGTTCATGACTGCAGTGTGTGTTCACTCCTCACATGGATGGTTAAATGCAGAGTCACGTTTCGGTTATGGGCAACCGTAACTGACAAACACGTCACTTTCACTTCATATACTGCATATCTCATCATATATACTGTATAGCTATAGCATAATATAACATAACATCATATCATCATATCATATGATGTAAACATCTGCATGCTCATTGGCAAGCCAGTACCTCCCCTATGCTGTCTAACCAATTAGCTGTCCAATAATAGCTCAGACAGCAACACACTGACTGTGGGCAAGTAAAGACGAGGTAAACAAAGCAAGAATAAGCACCATAATTCACCCACACAAACATGTAAACACAAATTATTAAAGACAGAACCTGCAGGTTCTGTCCGTGAGGACAGACACACGCGGTCCGTGAGGACAGACACATCTTCTGCTGTCCCTACAGGTGGATTAATATCAACATGTTGAGCTGTTCAGCACTAACGCTGAACACACACAAACAGGTCAGTATACAAACTGTATAACACACATATGCTGTCAACTATTGTGACAGTTAAAGGAGGGAGACACATTTACCCCTTCAGTGACCTTTACATGAAAAAACTGCGCTTATGAAGGAATGAACGTTTATTTTTAAAATCTCGTCTGAAGCTGTTTTAAATTTGAACCCAGCTGTCTGCTGTTCTCCCCTCAGCTGGGTAAAATGCTTCTCTCTGGCACACACAAACCCAACACACAGCCTTTAAAACGTTCATATCAAACACTGACTGGCCCTTTCAAAGCCACACGATCTAATGCTCTCTCTCTCTCTCTCTCTCTCTCACACACACACACACTCTTAACAGCTTCTCACACACTCAGCTAAGATCAGCAGTGTTTTCCTCTCACACACACACACATCTCTGAATGCTCTGCTCCCAGCTTCCGCTGAAGTCTTTCTAAAAAAGCGTTTCACTTCCTAAACTGACTGCAGATCGTATGGGAAATTCCTCTGTTGTTCCCTCCATACAGAAGCCGTAACCAGACGATAAAATGAAATCCTCACACACACACACACACACACTCTCTCTCTCACTCTCTCTCTCTCTGCAAACATGTTCTAAAACAGGAAGAGTTTTTTGTTCACAGGAAGTGCTTTAAAACACCAACTTAAAATAATGCCAACACTTTACCTTCCTGTAGCCAAACACACACACTTCCCTTCACACGGTTTAATGCTGCAGAAAAAAGCTTTATGTTTGTAGACATTATTAGTCAGGTTTGGTGAAAATAGAAGCGGACTGCTCTGACATCCTTGCAGATAGAGGGAAGTCTGTGGAAATGTGTGGTAAACACTCACCGTTTTATCACACGGAAATGAGACTCCTTCACCTGTTGGCCATTTTTCCACAAAAGGAAGTTTCTTTTATTCCAGTAATGAGACAATCATTAAAAGCAAAGGATTTACACACACACACACACACACACACACACACACCATTCACTGGTTTTCCCCAAGGCAAAATGAATGGAGAGATGAAAAATAAAACTCAGTTTCCATTCTCCTCTCCCCACAGCATCCTAAATCATTTAATTCCCACTTTGTGCTCAGGAGGCAATAACGCACACACACACACACATACATACACACACACATACACACACATACATACACACACACACACACAGACACACACACACACGGGGAGGGGGTTGTGTAAAAGGATGTTGTTTTAGTCTTGTATCCTGTTTTTTCCCAACCAGGAACACAACTGCAGGTGCAAGCAACTAGCCCCCTTATTTTCCATCTTCCGAACTCATCTTCCTTCACCTCCATCTGTTATGCGACTCCCTGTCAAAAACACAAACACATATTTTGCTATTTCTAGCACACAAGCCCATACAAACAGTGTTCCAGTAGCATTTGTTGTGGATTTTTCCCACCCAGAGAGATTTCTAACCCACAAACCAAACCAACAAGCCTCAGAAATGTTTTTGAATGAATAAAAAGTATTTAAAACTCATAAGTCTGGTTTCATTTTACTTTAATATGCGTAACAGTTTCAAACATTCAAGTTTTTTGTACAGCCCTTACATGCAAGTGTGTGAGTGTTGCCTTATATGAGGTCTTTAATAAAGTCTTTGTGCAAATATTAAAAATAGGCAGTAAGCAAATGTCACACAAGCCTGCGGGTTCCTCTCAGCAGCTTTTCTGTTTGCAGAACCAGTCGTGAGAACCGGACAGCTTGACTTTAAGGTTTGCCGAGTTCCTGCGTCGGGAGGTCTTGCAGAAACAGATGTAAACGGCCTTTAGGACCCCTCAAACTGCAAACCCACTGCTGGGAAAACTTTTACTGGGAAACCACTCACTCAGATCCAGTGTGAACAGTCACGCATTTGTAGGCTGTAAGAATGTTTCCCTAATACTGGCATTAAGTAACAAAACATTAAATTAAAAATGTAATTTTGACATTCTTAGAAACACCCAAACAGTTTCTACACATTGTTCTAACATTGTTGTTTTATAAAACTCTAATTCAATTTATATGTTCCATTTTAAACCATTTAAGAATAATGTTTTTGGTGTGATAAGTACATGACACGTGTTTCTTCAACACATTTCAATCATTCATTTCTTGGCTGTAATTTGACTACATTTGGAGGGGCATCGCACCTGCTAACCGTGGCCCAGCCCAGGAACAGACTGTCGGCACAATGGCTTGAATTCTTTATTTCTAAAGAGTCGTTGCTTCATTCACATCCACGTGTGAGAAAATCTGTGTGATTGATTCTTCTCAGATTCTGGTGAGTGGAACGGATTCAAACGTTCTGAAAACTTCACATTAACGTCGCTGGAGTCTCTGCGGCAGGTGGGACACGTTTTCATTGTGTTGCACAGGTGACACAGAAAAAACCCTCAGTTTAATCTGTGTTGGCGTCACAGATTCAGACTGCCATACAGTCACATGGAGGCTCTTTAATGAACAATCCCAGAAACACACTGTGTGACTCCTGCTGTGACAGGAACCTGGACATTTTCTATCACACACAAGTGGACAGAAATGAAAGCCCTGCAGGGGAGAAAAACACAAACAGATGAAACTCTGCTTCTGTTGTGAGGTGAACTGATGAATAAACAAACACAAACACAGCGGATCTCTGCAGGACAATGAAGGACAGACGAAAGCATCTCTCACTGGATACAGCAGAAGAGTCACAAACACACATTATACACAAACTAGACAAAATGACCAAACATGTCATTTCCAAAGGGCTTGTGCTAATTCTCATGTAAATAAATGATATTTTAATGACAAACTCTGTCATTCTTATTCACGTTACTGTAGAATGAACTTAGCGTATTAAACTAAGCAAATACTAGATTAAACAACACTATGCTAAACAATTTCATTTTGCATTAAATCTGGTTCAGTTGTATTGGTTTTAAGTTACACTCAAATTTTATATTTAATGTAGATGCAAGAAATGATCATTTATTAGACTTGATTTATTAGATTTGATTTTTGGGTAAAGAAAGATCACAATTATAACGCACTACAACATGAACTAGTTGACAGTATTTGCTAAATGATAAATGAATTATACTGAACGATAAACCAGACACAAGGGAATGAATGAAGTTTTCAGACTCAACTGGCCAAGAGAAACAAAACAGATTTAATTTGAACTTTCTCCACATCAAAGAAGCAGCGAATATATGAGAACTTTTGTGTTTGAATCAAACAACATGTTTACAGGCAAATCAGCAGGTATTCATTCTGTGTACAGTGGTCACATGACAAAACAAAAACAGAGACACACACACCATACAGAAACTTTACATCAACAAAAGCACAGGCAACAGACCAGCTCACTCTGAAACCGAAAGCAAAGCATCATGGGATTTGTAGTTTATTTAAAAAAGCAAAAAAAACCTGCAGTAAATTAGAGGCACAAAATCAGACATTCGAATCACAGTGAACTCTTTGAAATGAACATCAGGTACGTGTTTAGATTGTGTAACGCCCAGATGCATGAACACACACACACACACACCAAAATTAAAAACAACATCAAGTTTCCAATGAGATAAACAGCAGATACAACACATAAAGAATCTGCAGAACAACTCTCTGCTTTAATACATAATAAATGTTCTGTGAATTATAATAAAGCATTTTCCAGTTGGATTGTAGTTGATAAATTCATTCATTGCCTCAGAACAGAAACTAGCCAACAGAGTTTTGCCTCAAATGACTTTAGTTCTAGTGACACATTTCACTCATTCCCAGAGACGTTCTCTCACAGCAATAAACTGATCAGAGATCAGTGTTAAAGACACGTGTGTCAGGAGCAGGATGTAAAATGTGTTTTTATTCATTGAGCCGACACAGTATATTGTCATCATGTATTATTTAAATTCAAGAAACAATTTGATTTTATATACACATCTATGCCAGACCAATCTTTACCTCTCTCTCGTTTTAATGTTTGTGAAGAACAGACGCGTGTCGCTGACATGACTGAATATTTCACACAGATGTGGCAGTGAGAACAGCCAGCAACTGTCACCGACTCACCTGATGCTACAACTGCTCAGTGTGTCGAGAGGTGAAGCAGAGACTGACTGGATGTGAGCAGGAGAGAAAGTGTGACATGAAATTCAGACCCGGGACAGTCAAATGTTTTAATACACATGTTTGCACATACAGGCAGCCCAATAATTCACACACACAAATGCATTCGCTCCTGAACCCACACACCCCGTCCCAGGTTCTACTCTGGTGTGTTGCTAGGAAACGTCTCGCCTCCCTCAGTTTTTGTGTTCTTCCTCCTGAGTGCTCGCGCACTGCCGATGCTGAGGTGGGCGTGTCTTACAGGTGTTAAGTCTTGCTATTGGTGCTTTTTCTGAAACGGTCCCGCCTCCCCGCATCAACACGTCAGTTTTGTCGAGTGGGACGTGTTCAGTCCCCGAGGATGATCCTCACAAAGCTGGCCACATCTGTGTCTTTGGAGTCATGGAGGGTGAAAAACGGATGTTGCTGTGAGTGAGAAAGATGCAATGACAACATTTAATCAGAATCATCAGTCGACGGATAAAGATTACGTGCGTTTCTATCTAACAGATGTAATGTTTATATACATATAAACAGGTTTATATAGCTGATAGTTATATTACAGGCTAAGATTTGTGATTGATCAACACTTAGAGATTGTGATATTTCAGTATTTTTCACTGGATCATCACAACAGCGCCAGTGTGACCTCTAATGGCAGAACTGGGAACTGCTGCCACAGAAAGCTGTGTGTGAAACTCACCATCAGTCCTGTGTAAGTCGGCCGCTCTTTGGAATTCTTCTTTAAACTGAAACACAACCAGATAAAAACAGACATGCACGTGAGAAATGTGACAACCTGCAGCAGAAGCAGCCAGTAACCTGAGGCTGCGGCCCCCCCACAGAACGTGAAGCAGATGTGATTGGTTTTAACATCTTGTTTGGATCACAATCACATTCTTACGCTTCCTCGTTGTTACAGCTAACTGCTCCATCCATGTTAACTTAGACCGCTAACCAATGTTAACCAATGACACCGTACTGAAAAGTGTTTACAGACATAAAACTGCAGAAAACGTGTGTGTGTTTCCCACCACTGTGAGGTAAAGTCCACAAACTCCGCAGAAAAGCGGTCAGCGGGCAGCTGAGGGGACGGTTCCTCCACCACCTGCTTCAGCTGCTGAAACGGCGTCCCCCACGAGTCATAGGGGAAGCGGAGAATGGCCAGTTCAATCTGACAAGAGCACCAAACAATCACTTCTCACGTCATTAGACAATTCTATACTTATACATTACACAGTAGTTTTGTATAAATTATTACATCTGTAAACACATCAGTGCTGTTTAATCAGCGATTATAAAGTGGCTGAGACGCACCATCGTGATTCCCAAACTCCAGATGTCAGACTTTACGTTGTAGCCCTTCTGATTGGTTTCAGGGTTGATTCTCTCAGGCTGTGAAGGAGACCGAGGAGAAAAGACGATTGATTGGGTGAGAAACAGGAAGTGTTTGATAAAGACATTTTTACTTTAAACTCATACGTACCGCCATGTACGGCTTACAGCCGGCGTCCATCGTCTTCGCCACAGAATCTACCAAATACCCGCTGATGCCAAAATCACACATCTTCACCTGCCCCTGCATGTTGATCAGGACGTTGGAGGGCTTCACATCTGAAAAACAGACGCAATCCCATCATTCAGAGATGCTGCAGGTTGAGTGCATTAGCTCAGATGAGGGCAGACAGCAGACGCAGGATTCTCACCTCTGTGGATCACCTGCAGGTTACTGTGAAGATGCTCCAACGCTTTCACAATCTGTGAGCAAAACACCAGTTTCTTACAGAACAACTGCACATTAAACACGTCAGTAACACAGAAGTCAACACACACGTTAAGTGTGTGAGGCAGAGATGAGGGACTCACAGAGACTGTGATCTTGCCCAGGATGTCCTCAGGGATGGTCAAACCCTTCTCATGGACCTGCTTGTAGAACTTATCCAGAGACGTGTCCATCAGCTCCATACAGATCCACACGTCACCCTGATGACAAAAACAGCCAATCAGGTAGGAGCAGGGGTTCGGGGTTACGAGACATAACAACCGCCTGTCATATAAACACAGCAGGGAAACTACTTCCTGCTGAAGTTTCCTGTTGGGTTTGTCCCAGCGCTGCTCTGTGTGTGATCTTTAAATGCTTATCACACCTCATCACAACTGTATAGCAGTTGTGCAGCGGTTGTGTAGCGGTTATGCAGCGGTTGTGTAGCGGATATGCAGCGGTTGTGCAGTGGTTTGCAGAGCGTGGTGTGGTACCTCTCTGAACAGAGCTCCATAGAAGGTGACAGTAAAGAAACAGTCCACCGTTCTCATGGATATATCCAGATCCATCAGCAGGCGCTTCTGCTCCTGAGTGTTGACTGTGGCCCGGATGCGCTGCAGGAACAGAACATAAAACACTGGATGTGTGCTGCTGCCAAACACCACCACCCTCAGAGCCACACAGTTCTCTTCTCACCTTCACAGCCATGATGACTCCACTGGGGACGTGTCTCATCTTATCCACCACACCGTACGCCCCCCGGCCAAGTTCTCCGATCTGCTCTAGATCATCTGCCTTCACCACAAAGTTCTGCTCAGGAACACAAACACATCTGAGGTCAGTGAACTGTCCCACCATCATGATGTTTCAGCAGCAGAAGAGATTTAAATGCTTCTCAGGTGACTCTATATTAAAGAACTCTCTGTAACATGCAGTTACACAAAGACACTGTCTGAAAGGAGGGAAATAAAACGAAGAAAGGAGAAGGAGGACACAGAAACACTACAGAATGAAGAGCTGTACCTTCTCTCCAATGGTAACGCAGGCTTTAGAGTCCAGGTCTCTCGGAGGTCTGTAAGACAGAGGAACCCACTGAGAGTTTATATCACAGCACAGGTCTCTTACACACACATCAGGTATTCTGAGGGAAAAAAGGTGGCTGGTGGTCTTACGTGGGGGCTGGCGGGGGCTTCTCAAAAACCTCCTTTGGAAGTTTCAGAGGCGGTTTCTTCTTCCCTGTGGAAAGAAACGCATCATTAACGCATCAACACAAAGTCTGACAGAAACGCAGTTGCTGAGTCTTTATAAAGAGCCTTCTTTAAACAAATCACATCTTTTAACAAAGTTACTGAGTCACGGAATGAATGGGTTGGTGTCATTCTTAAGTTACTCACCAAACCACCAAACTAATCTTCATTTCTAACCTCTAACAAACAGCAAGATCAGATCAGAGGTTTTAATAAGTGCAGAAAAACAGCAACAGCAGATTTACTTTCTTCATGGTCCTCCATCTGTAATCACTCAACAAATATTTACCAGCCACAGAGAAAAAGCTGCCGGTGTTACAGGTGTCTTCAGACCACAGCAGTCACCCACAGACAGGATAAAACACACACTTTGTGTGTTGTGTGTATTCTGTACAGGTGTATTTACACCTGCATTTACACACACAACACAGAAAACTGAGATGACACTATAAACTCAGGAGGAGTGATCAATCGTTTTACACTGACTGTACAAAAGCACAAATGATTGAGCTTCTCTGCTGCAGCTCAGCGCTGCCAAAATAACTCTTCCACAACTGAAAATCTTTCCTTAGCAACCGACTCAAGTAATGCTCTATGTTGAAAGCCTTAATCCATGAAAATCACACACGCTGACGCACTACTGGCCGACATCCGATAGCTTTCCACATTCTCCTCGTCACTGATGTGGGACAAAGTCACCGAGTGATCCTGGCAACGGAGGAATTTGTGAAAACTATTGCATAAGCATTAAACGGCCACTTCAAGCGCTCCAAAAATAACAGGATCCGTCCCTGCAGGTCAAGATTTCTGCCCATACTGAGCCTCTGTTTAAGCACAACATGAAACAGTGATTTTGTTCTAAAAAAAACACTTTTTAAAAAGAAATTTCCATAACATGCAACTATGAATCACACTGCTTAACAGGAACAACTATTAATACTGTAATTCTTTATATTCAGTTTTGTGGAGTGTGACCGTGAGCCAATGAGATTTCACTGTGGGCGGGGTTAACCATAGCCATGACTCGACAACTTCTGGTGATTTAATTGCTAGCAGTCTGTTAAACAAACAGAGAGAGAGAGAGAGAGAGAGAGAGTGTGTGAGTGAGAGAGATAGAGAGAGATAGAGAGACACGCCTTTCATCTGGACATGCAGCAGCGTGTTCTTCAGACTGGAGAAGCACACGTCCACACAGAACCATCAGACATGTTCAGCAACACCACTGACAACTAAACACCCGTGTAAACAAACACACTTGTTTCCCCCAAGCAGGTCAATAAAACATCTGAGGTTTGAGATGAATCTGTCTCACACCAACAACACTTTCTTACAGCCTGAGTTGTGTTCTGGTCATGTGTCCTGGGCTAAACCAGAGGTCACCAGGTCTGCAGTCCAGTAGAAACCAGTGCCTTCACTGTTTCTCTCACACTCGGCCCAGAATCCCAAACAATCCCAAGAGTTCAGAGGGCCGGTGAGGGATGGAAATAACTTCTCCTGAGTTGTGGTCCCTCTGATACTCTACACTTCTAAAGACGGCGGGTCTCTCAGGTTTATGACAGCTGGGGGAAACGGCTTCACAAACCATGCAGTCGTTGATTCTCACTAACTGTCCTCTACTGTTACACCACTGACAGGACAGTCAGGAACGACATCTTCAGACTGACCAGTTACAGACTTACAAGAATTACACCACCGTGCTAAATGATGACTGCAGGATACTCAACACACCGTCTCCAGTTTAATGTGCTAAGACAACTTGACAACTGAGCAAACCATCTGTCAAAAATGTCAGAACGTTAAAAGAAAACGCCTCTCTGGAATATAAAATCGTTTTGTTTTATTCAGCATTTTGCATCATTGGTTGTGAAATCCACCGTGTTTTAAAGCAGGCAGATGCAGACACTGCAAAATGCTCTGGGGGAAAAAAAACAAAAAAACTCTTCCATAACATAAGGAAAAGCACACTGTATACAGTTAAATACACTCTACAAACCTTCATAAAATGCTGATGTTTTTAGAATGAATCAATTGCATCTCACAGATTATTTCTGCAGGTTTACAGTATGAGCTGTTCTAACAAACAAGTTTGGTCTCATTGGAACATGAAAGCCACTTACTGCCCCCTGCAGAGAAAACACCCACAGACACGGCTCCTTAACAGCAGAACCTAAACTGATCTGACACAATGCCAATACTAAATAAATTAATCTCACAACACCAGTCTGTCTGGATCAGCAGCACGGCGTACGGACTGGATTTGGTGTCAGTATGTGTCTGACAGAAGCCGCTTTCAGAAGCTGGAATGTGCATCTTCCTGCACGCAACAATGCAAAACTGACAGTTTATCTCATGCCAATGTAAAAAAAATGCATCTCAAAACAACAGAGCTGCGCACCAGCGCAACAACAGACACATAGCAAACATTCACACATATATCTGTGTTTCTTAGAAATCATTTACTGCATGTTTAATATGTATGTCTTTTCTTTATGCTGTGTTCTCAAAATCAGCACTAGTCACAAACTGCAGCAGTGTGGCTAACTAACATGTTAGTATCATGGCAACCTTAATAATAAACTAAAACCAGTTCTGAGTGGGAAAGTGATACTGCTGGTAATACTATGGTAAGAGACACCCACACTGTCTTCAAGAAAAACCCTAAAAGTAGTCAATTATTCACACGTCTGCAGTAAGATGTATCAATGTCAGGATGCAGTTCCTGCGACACAGCGAAGATCAGAGATCAGAGTAAGACACTAACACAAAGACAGAGGGGGTCTTTGGACAGGGGGCAATAAAGTCATCAGAACAGTCACTCCCAAGCGTGTGATCTCTGTGCAACAGTAAACACATTTTAGTCGCATATAAAAATGCATGCAGTGCATTTCTTTTTCTGGCCACAGAAATTAGGCTTAATGCCTGGTAAGCTGCACACTGCGATTTGCATGCAAACACTTCATTGGAGCGGATTCCATGTTCCAATTTTCAGCAGTAATGCATGCATGCACAAATGTAAATAAGGCACAGCTAAAAGGTGAAAGGCCAGAGGATCAGCTGCACAAAGCATGACTGTTCCCTGCTATTGTAACAAAACAACTCGGCAATGCTGGACGGACAACAACTGAGCCGTCAAAACGGGGATTTAGAATCTGCAGGACTAAAGCTTACAGGTTCTGTCTGCATGACAAAAGTAACAATCGTGCAAAACCGCAGGTCAGGGTGCAAGGAGAGATGCATGCACTGCTGGGCACACACTTTAGCAGCCACTTTTCAGCAGAAGTGCCAATTCAGTAACATGCAGAGGATTGTGTTGCTGCAGCGTGCCTGGCACGGCACTGCAAACGCAAGTTTAATTTCCAGGGAACACACACTCTGATCATCAAATACATCAGCTGGAACGCACTGCATGTCCGTTTGGATGAGAGCACTTGCCAAATGCACAAATGTGATGTAAACGTAGACCCCCACTGACACGGGGGGCTGCTACTCCAAGAGATTCTTTCTCAGAGCAGGAAAACGGTTGCCAACACTGTAACATCTGCATGCATTTCCTCACAGCACACACTGCACTCGTTTCAAACCAGCGCCGCAGTCACACTTTCAGCGGCACATTTCACACACAACTCCAAATCTGTGCATTTATTGATAAATACACACATTTGCATGACTATGGACAAAACTACAGTGCAGCAAACCTAAACTAACATAAATCCTCATCACCCAACACACAAAGTCTTAACCTTCCATCAAAAACTAAACTGCCAGCAGAATTGCAGACGGCATTTTCTTAAAAGTGTCCATCCCACTGCACAGGTAAAGCTGCGTGTTTGCAGACGGAGGCGTAGCGTTACACGGATTTAGTTCCTCAGTCGTGTCACCGTTACACAACAATACAATCGCTACTTATTCACTACAGAAAAATCACCTCATTATAGTTTCAGAATCAGACATTCTGCAACCACACCTACAAACATGCGATTCACCAATGTTCTGTTCTCACAGTTTAACCTCACACTGCAACCAACTGCTGACATCATGATTTGGGCTCATGCATGCATGTGTGTGTGAGGAACCCACACTCACACACTCACACACACACACTCACATACTCACACACACACTCTCACACACACACACACTCACACACACACACACTCACACACATACTCACACACACTCACACACATACTCTCACACACACACACATACTCTCACACACACACACATACTCTCACACACTCACTCTCACACACACACAAGTTCTGTGCACAATATCTGTTGTGCTGCAAAGCTCAGTGGAGTGTACCACCCTCAGTGGTTTTAACTGCTCCATTAAAAGGTGCAAACAGGTAATCCTGCATGCATGCATGGGGGGTGGAAACGTCACAGGCTGTTTTTTGCATGGCTGCACATGTGAACTGAGCTGCAGAAACACTAGCATTAGCTCTTTATTTCTCTACCGGAACCAAAGCATGACAGCATCCCAATTATTTTCCATGACGCCCATCGACGAGCAACTCAGAAACATGTCTGTAGTTCCGCGTCATTTGCAGCCGTCTGCCCGCTGCTCGGCTCGGTTCGGTTCGGTTCTGGACCTGCGGACGGTCAAAGTTTTGCGTCGCGTGACGTCACGTTACAACAACATTCGACAAAAAGGCGTTTCTCTCCGTAACCCTGCCGCAGCTGACCGGACCCCTGAGCCGAACCTCTGAGCCGAACC
>JBAJNP010010353.1:216-16569 GCA_036877545.1 Yasuhikotakia modesta
ATGATATGCTAATTTTTTGAGATAGGAATTTTGGGTTTTCATGAGCTGTATGCCAAAATCATCAATATTAAAACAATAAAAAGGCTTGAACTACTTCAGTTGTATGTAATGAATCTGAAATATATGAAAGTCTAATGTTCATCAGTACATTACAGAAAATAATGAACTTTATCACAATATGCTAATTTTCTGAAAAGGACCTGTACATTCTGGACCAGTGGATACATATCTGTGACTTAGAAAAAATCACATCAGGTTGTAGGAAAGAGGAATAAAAATGCATATGTTTTCTTTGTGAACAAATTATGTGACTCAGAGCAGTGCTGATTTTTAATATCATTTTCATAAAGTTAGAGAAGCCTGGCTATGTTTGCATGTGGACTGAGTGAAAGAGAAGCATGCAGCCCCCCGATGTTACACCTAATGTATTTTCTGAGTGCATGTTAAATAAAACAAAGGTTTCTCATAATATAATTGTGACAAACACAGTAATATATTTTTCAAATCACCACAAAGTCCTTTTCAGCATTTTCACATTCTACTCAGAATTCTGTCTGGAAATTATTTTCGAGGAGCCACTTTTATTATTCATTAATCATTTTAATTATTCATTCCTAATTATGTCATGTTAAAGCGGATTAAACTCTGATTTAATTTTTTTTCCCTATTAAAGGCTTTGGAATATTTCTCTTGTGATTGAAAAGAGCTCAGTCCTTTCTTTAAGTGATACTCATCATGCTATGACTTCACCTTTGAAGTACTTTCAGTCTTGGCAATGTATTCATGTTCAGTATAGTGAGGCAAGCCATACTTCACACTTACTGCTTAATTTCCCACTTGCCACATGTTGCCTGCTTTGTGCATTTAAAGTCTAGACCGCAGAACATGAAGCTGAGGAAGGATGAATATGTAACCAGCTAAAATTGGCTGTCAGAATTTGGAATAGGAAAAGACAGTGTGCATACACACAACACAATTCCCTGTAATTGGAATCTTAAATGAAGTGGCTGACAAATCCACAGTTCTCTGCTGTTGAACACAAAACATTTTAGAGCTGAGGGTGAAATCACATCTTTGGTTTGGAGAATAGCTTTTTAGTGAAATAGAACAAAAATTGTAGGTAATGTCTTGGGAGCACCAGCTACTTTGTTACTTATACTGTACCCAGTGTTTTACCCTAGCGTCTGTAATTCTCATACAAAAGCCTTCAAAGAAGAGATATCTAGATTTTAACAAAGAGGAACAGGACAGGGTGACTGCTCTCGGCTCTTAACATTCTTGTAGTACAATAGCTGGGGTCCCATGGCTCTAGCTTGCTTTATATTGTCTCAACTTTGCCATTTCAATGTGGTTTAATAACGTGCACACAGGGTATTCCTTTGGCCTAAGTTAATATTACATTTTGAAATGCAAAAAGCTTACAGCTCTAAATTGTATGTTAATCCTGAAATCTCTTTAGCTTCTTTGGGATCCCATTTCACTTTATTGAAAAGGAACACTGCATCATGTCTGATGAGAACACAGAGAGGTGCTAAACGCACTGCCAGGCTCCAGTCATTTTACCTGATGGAAACATATTTGGGCATCTGCCCACCATTCTGCTAGTTACTGATGTGTATGTATATGTATATAAGTAGTGTGCAGTACATTAACCATGTGTGGTATTGCAACATCATTCACCCATCTTTTGCATTGTAACATGATAAATTGTTTGATGCTGACAATTTCTAACCGGTATTACATTACTGTATGTTTAGTGCTGCAAACTCTGTACCGCCATCTCTGTTTGAAACATAAAATTGCAAGTTACTTGCAGAGTTATTTTTTTAGCGTGGCTGGCAAGTTTAAATTGTACACAACTGCTAAAAGAACAAGCTAAAATGCAGCTAGATTTTCTTCTTTTTTTAATGAATGAAATTCATTTCCCATGAAATTCACACAACTGCTCAAGTTAAAACATTATTCTAAACTTACTGTTGTTCATTTAGGGCAAACAGATTGTGTTGAACTCTGTTCTGGCATGTATTTGCTAAAGAACTGATTTTTGTTCATTTTTAACAGAGAAAAATGCAGTCATTATACAGGTGTGTCTTACTTTGTAATACAAAGAAAGCAAATAATTTGTGCTGACCAAAGTTGTGAAAATGCTTATGTATCATATAGTTCAAGAAAGATGGAAGGCATTGTGCTTTTAAAAACAGGTTATTACTTTAGCAGCAGGCTCCAGCTGTCAGCACTCTGAAACTCTGAGAATGGCCTCTCCACACAGTGCTCTTTGACTATTAAGACCTTTAATTCAATTCCAGAGCAGCCTCGCGAGCCAATGGGAAAGTTAATATTTGAAGATCATGAATATGCATGAGCAGAAAAGCCAATGAAGCAGGAGGGTGTCTAATTTCAACAAAGGGATTTGCACATGGAAGGTAATGAATCTATAAAATGCTCATGAGGGTGGTGAACACTTCTGTTGTTGCTCTTAACAGATGTTGTCTCAGCCACATTGAGAGAACAATCTCCTTTCACATGCTGTGAGTGTTTTAAAGCCTCATTTTAGTGTAGCGCTTATAGCCCATCTACATTCCGTTAGCGTAATGCTAATAAGTTATTTAATGCTTATTTAGCAGTCAGCTAAAACACAGGTACTGCCTCATAAACTACTAATAAGACCATTTTAAACAAAGTGGCTTTGGGCTTACTGGGCATCTTGCTTTCAGAAACCACTGTGGAGTTTAGCCAAGCTTTTTCCCCTCTGTGTTGTTCTATTGATGCAGTTTCTGCGGGACATCTGGCCTGGTCTTGCTAGCTCAGTAAAGTAAAGTGATGGCATGCAGTAAAAAAAATAGGTAATCAAATAAATGACAGAGTAAATGAATAAATAGGGCAGGTGATGCTTGTCTTTCCAGCTCATTTAGACCTAATGGGGAGAAGTTTGTGTTGTAGTGGCAGAAAACTGGCAGTGCAGAAATCTGATGATGTTGTATCTGTACTTCCTCATGCATACAAATGGATAGCACACATGCTAAGACATATTGGGTTAAGCTTTCATTTTAGTTGTTTACTGGAACTTTTAGAATGATTTTTTTTAATTAAACTCTTAATACGTCTTAGTTTTGAAATAATTATAAATGAAGTTATAGGCAAATATTTTTGTCATCCACATTCTTGTATTGAAGTTGGCTCACAGTTTGACGCAATGCATTATGGGATTGTTTTCATCAAAAAAGATAAAACTGTATGTGTAATGCTAGCAAGCATCATATCATACTGTATACCCTGTTGATCTGCCTTTGCACGCCTATGATGATTAAGTATAGTTAACTATAGTTTTTGGTCACTTATTAAGTGTTATTTAGTGTCATTCATTGAGATCCTTCTGATCTGACAGCTTTAAAGTGTCTGTTAATGGAACATTGTCATTTTAATTAAATAACAACTGTAAAACTGAATCATCATAATGTTTTATATGAAAAAATATGAATATGTTCATAAAATCAAGCTCAATGCATTTATAAGACACTTCAGATACACCAAGAAGTCAGAAAAAACTGGTGGTCTGTAGAGTGGTTTACTCGCTGAACACCACAGAAGAGTAGTAATGCTGTGTGATTTAACAGAGGAGGTTTCTGCAGGGTGTATAATTAGTGAGAGGTGGTGGTGTCTTATAAATAGCATAACTCAGTGGGGCTAAATGATGGCTGTGTTTTAATGGGGTTTAACTCCCCTCACTGTAAAAATCCCAAGGGTGCTACCTCCTGATCTTAAATTGATCGTGTTAGTGATGTCTTTGCCTTAGCATTGCTTTGTATGAATGCTACATCTCCAGTTTAACCAAAGCCAGAATATATCTGCATCTGACTTATTGATGGCTGTATTTTAAACTTTAAATGATTTTAAAGGCTATTGTGTGCTGCATGTTTTCTTGGCATTTAAACAGTAGCACAGATCATTGAAAATAAACAATGTTGCCATCTAATGGTTGTTTGTTTGCTTACTGATGTATTTAGTTAGTAGTAAGGAAGATATACTGCAGATTTTATTATCACCATTAACTCTCTCTTATTCAGTGAAGAAATTTACATGGCTGAGGAAAGATCATAAAACCTTTCTTAACCTCTGGTGTTAACATCTCTTGTGATGTTAAGTGATTTAATCACAAGTAGACTGCTGTACATACAATTAAATATTCTGGACCACTTGTATTGTTGTAAAAGTAAATGTGAGTCTGTCTTGTTGATATGTATGGATTTCTTGTTGCCTATATATTTGCTCCTGTATTTTCTGTTGGAATTCATAGGTTGAATGAAATCACCATACATTTAACATTACACCTTTATAAGCTTTAATCATTCCCTCTTCTGCAGTACAAAATCCTCAGTGACTTGATTCTACGCTAACATTTAACTCGCATGATTATAAAGCATCTCATATCCTCCTTTCTGAGCCCAAAGCATAAACAGTAATTCATGCATTTGATATGTCGAGATTGGATTACCTTGGTCTATCTGCACAAACGTTTACTATAAGCGCAAAACTCAGCAGCTCATCTTATTACACCTAAAACAACTGAATACATTGCTTCTGTTCTGCAGCACTCACACTTGTAATAGACAAATAATGTGTAGAATAGTATGAAAAGCTGTATAAATCAGTGTCTGTCTTAATTACCTCAGGTTTATTCTCCAGTGTTCTTTGAGACTCTTTGATGTTGACTTATTGGCTGTCCCAAAATTTAGCCCAGCCATTTGTGCTGCTGTAGGTCTTTTAGTGCAGCCTTTAAGACTTTGGCTCTTATTACTTCCAAATCAAAGGGCATGCTAGTATAATGCAGCCTAAAACACATCTATTTATTTAATAGTGTGTTGTGTTATTCTGTTAGTTGCTTCTTTTATGTCATGTTTCTCTGTTCTTGTCTATTTATGCTCTTGTTTTGATTTCTTTGCTGGAAGACAATGCATTGCATAAATAAACCTATTACCTTGAATGTGCATATGGTATGTTTGTGTTTGCCCTTGAATACATTACTGCAGTAATGTGTCTCAACTGACCATATGTGATAAGATCACCCAAATTGTTAGATGTGATTTGGCTCATTCTATATAGTTAATAAATTGTTTCATTCAAGGATTCATTTATTCATTCATTCATCTTAAAGAAAGAAAGAAAGACAGAAAGAAAGAAAGAAAGAAAGAAAGAAAGAAAGAAAGAAAGAGAAAAACACTTTGAGCAGTTTTGGAGTGCTATTGACAGTCTAAAAGCATTCACTGTGTCAGTGCCTTTAAATGTAAGAATTCCATGAGTTTAGTGAATAGAAGCACCACATGTTCGGAAGCGTTATGCAATTAATAAATCTCTCCTTGAAAAAGCCAATGAATAGCTAACTGACTTTAAATGACTACAAACAGTGCATATTTCAAGGGCTATCTTTGGCCTCAGAATGCTAATAGTGACAAGTGGTTTTTGTATGTATTCATATTTCAAATAAGTGAATTACAGCGCAGGGTCCCGTCTTCAATAACACTCACTTTGTCATGCTTGCTGTGTGCTTTTCTTGACTACAGCTCCAATTTGCAGTTTGTTGGTGGTGTTCTGTGACTGATCTGATTCTGTTCAGCAGATTTATTAGAGACGATCTGTGTCAGGCAATAAAGAAAAATAAAATAATAAGTGAAAAATAATGCCACAACTGATTCAAAATGACGCTTCTCGGAGGAAGCGGATCGCAGATCATTATGCCACAGACGCTGCAGTCTCTTTCTTTAATTTAGCTGTTGCTGAGACCTGAATTGTTGTGCTTAATGATTGAATAGCAGCGCATTTAATGAATGCAAACCTGTTTTCTGCCTTTCCCATAGCAAAGAGTTCTATAAATACTTCTCCGCTATGTCAGGTTCTTGTTAATAAAGCCCCCAGAGTGATGGCTTCTACTGTTTAGTGATATTTCATTCTGCTCTTCAGCAATGATTCCAAGAGAGATTTGGTTTGTTGAAATGAATCGTGGAGCAGAGAAGAGTCGGCAGATGGAGGGGTAATGGTAGGCAGGAGACGCGGCGTGTTTCTGTGTTGTCTTTCATGAGGCGTTTGAAGCGATTGTTTGAAGGCTGTTCATCTGGATTTGTTTTCTTTGTTTCGGAGCAGCGGAGTCCACAGAGGTTCCTTAAAGAGTTGCAGTGAGCAGTGAAAGCTGTCGAGTGTTGTTTACTACATTACCCAGAATCCCTGTGGACTTCAGGAGTGCTGGAAAACATCAGATGGCTTGGGACTCGCACTTTTTGTGGTGACAAGACAATAAGACGGTGAGGCAGTGTGTTAAAGAGAATGAGACAAAACCCTTGTGTTTAAACTGAGGCATTGAAAGTTTCCATTTCAACACTTGTGCAGCGTTGTGATGTCAGTGTTAAGTTAAAAGGCTTTAAAAACACTGTAATTCCCAAATCACTGCGAACTTACAAATGGCTTCTTTTTCACCATCATCATTGATTTTATCAGTTAATAAAGTTATTTAGTTTTTAAAAAACTATGAATGTAATTAGCGGTTCTAATTCTTGACGCTTTGTCAGTCTTTCTGTTGTGCACTGATTTTTCATACTGAGTTACTCATGTGCTTGTCTTTTTCTGCTATCTTGAAGTCTTTGCCCTTTAAATTTGTATGGAGAGATGCTGTATGACTGAAGTCTGTGTTGAGGGCTCATTAGTTATCATGAATGTCATGGATCTGCTGTAATCAGCACCGGTCTGATAGCAGGAGATCAGTTATTGCTCAGTCATGGTTTTGTTACTGCTGTCAGGTACAGAATTAGGTCCCCCACAAAGATCTGTACATTTGTGACCTCCTTTAGTCAGGACAAATCTTCTGTTTTTTGTGGTTTCTCTCTTTTGTATTATTGCCTCCACAGCGGTACTTTAGTTTAGGCATTGATCATTTTTCTAGCCCTTATATTTTTCTTCATTATCACAGCTCAGTTTAGGAATCTCACACTGTTTTTTATTGGAATAAAAAGTGTAGTTTGGAGACGAAGAGATGAAAGTTGGACTTTCATCAAAACCCTTCAAACAAACCTCTTTACCTTTTAAAGTCTCTTAGAAAAGCTGGACTCATCAATAACAAATCGATGAGATTGAATGAGTCATTTGTCTTTGATGTCACCATGGTCACAGCAAGGCAGCAAATTCTCAGTTTTCTCTCTTTACTACAGCAGCCTGCAGTGAGAAGTTCTCCATTTTGTGCTACTTGATGAAAAGAGCTCATAATTTAATTGGACACATTAAAAAAAGCGTTGAGCTCTCACCAAAGGAAAGTGTTTAGTTCTGTTTGTTACCTCCATAACTGACAAACCTAAAAGACATCTACAAGACCAAATACACTTTATTTGATGTGAGATTTCTGTTTGACTAACAGAACAGTCTCACTACATCATCAAATGAAATTGTAAAAAAATATTGACATATAAATGTAGAGGATAAAAAGATGTTTTTTCAAATGCTTTCCTTTTGCCTCTCACTGGATTTAAAGCCATATTAATTTTAGGTTGTAAGAGCATTTCCGTTCTGTAAAATAATTCAAATGATATTTTGAAAGTTCTAGAAACATTTAGACATTGGAATAACATTTTTGACGTTGTTTTAACATTCTGTGCATTATTAAAATGCTCTGCTAACTACTTAAGAATAACAAATTTGTTATGATATATAACATTTACAAAGTTCTACAAACATTGCTATAAAGCGTTTTGATAACTGAGAAAATGTATAGAGCCAGGTCTATGTTTTGAAAATGTTCTCTGTTAGCTGGGTTGTCACACCACAAGCCATCAGGTTGGTCAGAAAAGCTGTTTCTGAACATACAACTGGGACAAAAAAAGAGCATTTTAACTTTCTCATAATTATAAAGCTGCACATTTTAGCTTTTACTAAAAATGCTAAAGACTTGGCCGCTTTTTTCAAAGTGAGCAAAAGGTCACTTATTTATGAAAACATGTATTTACAGATTGTACAAAGTTTATTTATAACGTTGGAACCTTAGACTTCATCATCAGTGTCTAACAGGGTTGCTAAAAAAGAAAATGTGACTGCACATTTTAAGCTGAAGATCTCATATCTCTGTGTAATTGATAATAAGTGGAAGCATGCTGGAGCTCGGAATAGGTTTTATTGCAGTCATACATATTTCATCTGAAGCTCAAACAGTCTGCATATCATCAGTGCAGAGAGATGGGTTTCTCTGCAGGGTTCCTCAGCTCCTGCCAGCACTGTCAACACACACACCACAAATACAAAGCAACTGTTCAACATGATAAAACACTTTCCAGATTGCCAGATAAAACACTTGCCACTTGTTCACTATTGCATTATATCCTATCTGTATCCCCTTTTTATTTATTTTAATTAAAAGATGTTTCACTGGTTGTAAAAAAAAGCTTTTTCTTTGATTAAATGTGTTCAATACAAACTGATGCATACAATTGACTGTGTTTAATACCTGTCAATCAGCCATCAAAGCACATGCATAAGACTTTATAGAATCTCTTTGGTGTGTTACACAGCAACACAAATGTAAATGTAAAGCATGCATGTAAATGCAGCACACTTCAATTGATACAGCTGCTTGACTAAAATAATAAGCGTTCTTATTGAAAATGTCAAGAGTATGTGAGAACAACAGTGCCTGTTTTTATGTATTATTATTATTGTTTTTATTATATTTACTTTTGTGTACTATCAGAATAAGTAGCACTTATAGTATATGAGACGCTGTCCCTTAGCAATATGTGCTAACAATTGCTCCCAGGTAATGCGTTTTAAAACCAGGTTTAAACAGGTGCGTGCCTCAGCCACCCATCTATGTGGTCTAATTACTCCAGGAGGATGTTAATACAGGTGTAAACATGGTGTGAGATGTGTTGTCTTGAATAAACATTACTATGTGTATGACTGTCAGAATCTATCGTTACATGGGAAAATCTGCAGAGGCTAAACTTTGAGTGCAAACTTTTGAAGTCTCAGTGATGGTTGTAGAGCCCCTTAACCTGGAGGTGTTCCTAAAGGGCAGGAGAGCTGATGGGCTGCTGACCTCTGGCTGAAATGGCCATTTTGACTGCAACACACTACTTTCTAGCCTGTCTTAGCACTGTAATCCCTTATCTTAGCCTGTCACACCTGCTTACAATCTATTGCATCTGATGGGCCCACTGTCCACAGAAGCTTGCTGCCCATAACCTCCAATAACCCTGACACAACCCTGGTATCCTGTTATGGCCAAGGATAAAGACCTAAGGGCAAAACTACTATTGGGTATAACTAATAATATGATGGTTTTTGGAATGCTGTTAAAGCTTTGGTTGGATGGATGGATGACATCCAATGGATAGATGTGTGGGCATGTAATATTGATATATTGGGAACAACGTTGCCAATGAAAACCAAAAGTCTGACAAACCTGTATTTAACCTGTATCTAAAAATCTGTATTTAAGCCAATAATATTTTACTGTAATGTTATATACTACCGGACAAATATAATGGTTGTTATATTTGCTTAATGCCTACTATAAAGTTTTATTAAACCATGTCTGTATAATATTTCAGTTAAACATTATTGTGTTTTCAATGTGTTTGCAGGGTTCATGGGTCAGAATGGCTTCTCTGGGCCCTGTGAGCACAAGTACTGTGGTTTGGGGAAACACTGTGTGGTTGACAGAGAAACCGGTGAAGGAGAATGTCAGTGTCTGGAACACTGCAAACCACATTACAAACCTGTGTGCGGATCCGATGGCAAACTCTACCAGAACCACTGTGAGCTCCACAAGGCATCCTGCGTGGCCCATCAGAGGATTACCATCATGCACAGCGACGAATGCTTCTACAAAGGTATGGGACCTGTGTGAAGCCTGTTTCAAAATATAACGTGTTAAGGGTTTGCAAGTTTATAAGGCTTGTTATTTTTAAAAATACAAACTTCTTAAGTTGCCGCTTCCATAAGTAATAACGCAAGATTGATACCAGCCGCAAATTACATAATTAGTCGTACAGGAAGATTAGTTTGTTTAGTACTTTTTAAAGCTGTTCAATAAGTTTATCATTTGCATTGCAAAGCCATCTTGTATTGATTAAAGATGTGATTTATGCAGAATTATGTAGAGCGAGTTAAACTAACACACATCATGTCTGCAGCCAGTCTGTTAATGTATTTGACAAGTTTATTTTCCAAGAAAGAGAGAAGCTGCCTTAATCTGTCTAATAAGCAAAACACCATTCCCAGAAAGTCTATCCACCCCTAATGGCTTTGTAATGACCACTAATGAGTACAGCGTGTCCATATAAAGTTTTGCATGTAAAATCTAATTTAGAATTAAGAACTGTTACTCAGTACTAACAAAAGCACAATGTATGTGTTGGTCTCTTTAGTGCTATGAGCATTTACTGTTATGCTGGGTAAATTGTATTATGTTTACCTTCGCAACACATTTGTGAGAACATTTTGTTTTCCAAATAGTTTTCCCTAATGTGTTTAAATATTTCTTAAGAAGTACTCATTTTTACCAACATAATGCAGTTAAACTGGCATGAACAATTATCACAGTTAAAATTTCTTCTTGGAATTTAAGACTTTAACATTTTTTTTTAATATTGCAAATCAGTGGTAAAAATGATTTACATTTCCTATAGATTTGTAGCCTGTGAGAAACTCGCTGCTGAGTTTTGTTGAGTAAAAGCTGTGGTCTGACATCGGCCGCTCACACTGAGACATACCATAAATGCTACAATAAATGTTTATTGATTATGATGTGTATCTTGCCAGACAAGGACAGATTCTGCCAACTGAATCCATCTTAGTGCTTACATTTCTCTCTCTCCTTTTATTGAGTTTTGCTTGTCACAGTCACTTTTGCCTTGATTATTGGAGGCATTAATGTTCTGAAAAACTGTTTTGAACAGTTTGTACCGGGAAAAGTGCCATTTTTAAAAACTGACGTGACACATCTGCCCAACTACAGCATCATAATGTGCTGAAAAACTCAGCAATCACAAACTTAGCTCTTTTCTCCATCAGACAGAGCGCAGGGGCCAAGCACTTCCACAATCTGACTGAGTAATCAGACCTCTCAACACCCTCTCAAATCACATCCCAGTCAAAACCTTTGGCCGAGAGGCGATGACATTGACCGACTTGGACCAATCAGTGTAAGTTTAGAGAGCCAGGAAATCTATGGTTAGAGTAGATATGACTCACCTCATTTCTGTCTTCTGACTTTATCCAAACATTTCAAATGGGGCTGTTCAAAGTTTCAGAGAAGCAAAGACACTTGATTGCAAAATTGCCTTCTAAATATTAATGAACTTTTAGGGTTTGTGTGGTTTTAATACTATTTTTGGTGCATTTATGAAACACTGAGTCTTGTGTTGGGATATCATTGTAATTAATTTATGTTTTGTACAGTTAGTCGTGTATGTGGTTTTAGATAGTGCTTTGCTTTATTCACCTCAGCTGGGAATTATGAAGATTAAACAGCAAAAAGTAGGTAATTAGAGAGATGATTAGATTGGATAATTATGCAGTCTAATTATCAGCAGTGTATCAAATGTGCCCTAATAGGCAGGTGCACACACGCTGGTATTATTGTACTGATTTTCAGGAGGCTTGAGAGCGTATTTGCTGCATGTTTGTGTCCTTATTATTCTGGCAGCAAAATAGCATTGTGCACTGGCCTTTCCATAATGGAAACATTAAAATAAAGCCAGTATCTGAACTTTATTTCTTACCTGTCCGTTAAAGAGGTTGACACGGACACAAAGAAACCTGACAAATTTTGGCTGTAAATCTGTAGGTGGGAGATTTGCCGCTTTTTTTAAGTCTTTCTTTTCTCAAAAAAAAAAATGAAGAATGGAGCTGACTGTGACTTTACACACAATTACATCATGTTGAAATGTGGCGTACTGAAGATTGGGGCACATTTGCTCTTACTGAAGACCACACAGCCAAAATCAATCAACAAGTGCAGTTTTCTTTCCATCGCTGATGTATTTTCTATCGAATTTCTAATTTTTAGGTGGGACATGTTGAAGGGATTGTGTCTCTAAAGCCAGTAATCTTTAGTTATGTCACATCCATGAACCATGGTTTTGCTACATGCTAGTCAGCTGAAGCTGGTGTTAGGGGCGGGAAATTTTCATTCCAGGGAGCACTTGTTCTGAGAATATTTGATTGTCCAGCCAGGTGGTGTTTACAAATACTGCTATTAACACAGTGTAGTCATCTGAGGCCTCGGCTGTATACACCAGAGCAAATTAACAAAGAACAGGCGAACAGAAGTTACACAGAACAAAGAGAGTGTTGATTCTTTTAAAACTCTCTGCTGACCAGAGCGAAGACTGAGAGCAGCAGGGCAAAAGCCATAACACCATGTAATAAAACATTGCAGAACATATGCTGTGGGGTGCAGAACTTCCACGTCTCAGTGGATAGACCATGAAGAAGTTCTTTCTAGCCAAAGAAATGGCTTTAGATTCCGCTTGCCTTTAGGGCTGTGTGGTTTGGCACCAAGCTGCGGGTTTGGATAACAACAGGGTGCAAGCTGTTGCACTGGCAAAACTGAATGTAAATGCTTTTCTAATAGTTCACATACATTGGAAGCCCAAAAGGCCAACATGTTTTTGGGCAGTTATACTGCATTATTTCCAGGGGAAACAAATGCTCTTTTTAGTGTATTGTTTAAACAAATGGAAAAAGTATTACACGTCAAACATTCTTTTAGAGCACTTAAAACAATAACTTATAATAATAGGCAGACATTTTAGGAGACAGCTGTACTGTCAGTCAAGGAGAACAAAACTTTAATTTCTTGTGGCATAGACTGTAAGGGTGAGAATATCCCATCATTAAGCTTTTTGTCTGACTGTTAAGCTTCAATTAAAACTCTCGCCGCATTTGACTGTTTGTGCAGGAGAAATAAAATGGCTCTTTCAGAATTGTGCGCTTTGCTCCACACACAGTTTGGGTTGTTTGAGTTGTTTTGGAGTTGCTCAATTCATCTCATTCTCCTCTCCCCTTTACTTCAATTTATTTCACAAGAATGACGAATTAATGAAGCTTGTTTTCTGTCTGATGTCACTTCAGTCAGCCATCAGTCAAATTTGTGTGTAGCTTGTGTTGTTCTGCGAGTTTTGTGGATTTTGGCAACAGTTGAAAGAACTGACTGACTTCAGTGAATTATTTCAAATATGTCAAGCAACTAATCCCATTATGATTAACCCTTGTATTGTCATCTTTGAATTACTTGATTTTTAGATTTGAGGTCCAAGAGGCCCTATGTGTGTATCTTAATTGTCATTTTTAGATTCCTGAATTGAAGCAGGGGTGTAATTTGATCAGTTTGACTTCCTCTGAAATATTATATTGTAGATAAATACAAATACTAACTGCAATAACTAACTGTCAGGGTTGTACCTCAAAAGTGTGCACACCAGTCAGAAAGTCTTATAGCATGTGAGCATGTTTACTCTTGTTTTTCAATGTTATGTCATGTTTTATGCATAACATTTAATGTTTGTTATCAGCTGTCATAAGATTCGGAGGAATCAAGTAAAGACATCATACCTCAAGGTCATGAATGTTTTTAATAATTTAGCAGGAAGGAATTGACACCAAATTTAATATAAGGAGTAAGATGTGGGTGTTTTGATGTACTTCCTTGCAAATCAAACCTGTTAACCAGTTAAATGCAGGACGCATTGACACCTTTAAAACGTATATAAATGTTTGTCTTGACTCATACTTAAATTCACACTCTGAAATATAACCACCCACATGACTTGTTGCTCATGACCAGGCTTGTCGATTTTTTATAATGTCAACCTAGCCCTGGACCACAGAATACTCTACAGCTTGCATCTCCTCAGCAGTGTTGACAACTAATTAAAGCTCTCTGCCTGGGGAGATGACTGTGCTGTCCTTTGAGAGGGACCCGCCCCAGCCAACCCCCCCACTGCAGCTCTGACTGCTAATGAGACTATTAGAGCAGTGTGCTACCTGTGAGAGGCTGAAACATGGCCTTAAGTCATAAAGTAAGACTTTATAAAAAAATTTAAGTGAAGAATATGAGACAGGGTGAGTAAGAGAGAGAGAGGGTGAACAAAGGGGGGGAAGCTTAACTTTAATGACTGTACTGTGATTGTGCCCCAGTCATTAAATCCTTCCTGTTTGAATTATTGATTCTAAAAAAAAGAGTTACAATTATAGACTTGGTATAATGTCTAAAACACTTATTCAGGTGATGTGGAAATTGAGTCAATGTCACAGAAATGTTATTATGTCTTTGGTTATTTTACCCATAAATTTATATATTATTGCTTGTATTTGAAGTGAAAGTGATTTGCCTGCTTTCTAGTTATAATTTGCCCTTGAAAAAGTTCTGTAGTGAGGTCAGGATAGAGGCTGCACAGACTAGTCAGTTCCTCCACTAGTTGAGGCTTTTGGGCCAATATACTTGACTTTTTCAGCACTTTTTACAATGTTGCATTGCTCTACATATGAAGGAAAATAAAACACAAAGCCTTTATAATATCTTTGTTTACTTTTTGTAAAGTAATTATTAAAACATAATCTCCTGAATGTAGTTTAGAATTTTATCTTGTTTCAATCTTTTACTACTTTACATAATTAATTTTTGTCCTGAATGTTTGCTCTTCTTTGCTACTTCGAATATACCATAAACTTTTGCAGACATGGTATTAATACATTTATTAAAGATAATTATAACACCACCGTTGCTGTTCTAGCCCACAGCTTTGCACCCTTCACCATTAGGTTAACAAAGATAGGACTAGTTATTCTTTAACATATAAAGAACTGTTTTCCATAAATAAGATTTTAAAAAATACATAGCCAAGGTGTCTTGTGCTCTAATTGAGCTCTGCTCATCTTTAAATTGCTCTAATACTAGTGAAGCTGAGGAGGTAAACATGAGTTCATGCAGGGCAAAGCTCCGGGAGACTTGATTAAACGTTTCACCCACCCCCACAGGATAATCTGATCATCAGTGTGCACAGGATTAGTGCTGATCCAAATTCACTTCACATCTGTACCACAGAATCCTTATTAAAATTCTACAATCATAAACAAAGACATACAAATCCACAGCTGGTTGGTTTTATTGGTTTGGCTTAACTGTGTTGGAGTAGGTAGCTACTGTAGACTAAACAAGACAGAAATAATAGTTGGCACTATCCCAACAGTTTTAGGTTATGATAGTGTTTCCATTTAGTAACAAAACGTTCCAGAAACATTCAGCATGTCCAGTTTATTTATCTTTACGTCCAGTTTATTTATACTTATCTTTAAAGCATTTCACAAGAAAAACTACTTTAATATATGATATATACCATTAAAAACATTCTACTAATGTTACTGCAAGAATGTTTGTAATAACTTTGATAGAACATTAGCTAACTTTCTGAGTTTCCTTTTAGGTGGAACAGGGTTCTGGTTCCTGGGTTTCTGTCACCTCAACAGGACCTCCTGGATTTAAACTGTATATCCTGTCATTATTTGAAGCGATTAATGATCAAATGTCATTCTCTGCTGAAGTGCTGTGACTCTGGACACTTCAAAGTCCACACTGTTCTTATTAAATATTAACGGCAGCTATAGTAGGCATTATAGATGATGAGAACAGCTAAACCCTGGACACCTTGATGCATCCCTAAAGATGTAGGAAAATGAGAACAGAAAACTCCTGTTTTTTTTTTCACTTTTTGACAGATTCATTTAAAAAGACAGAAGACGTGTAAAGAAGATGGATGATATAGTTAGAGGAGACATAACATTCAGGGTAATTGACTCATTGTCTTGATGGAGATGTTGCGTCCCAATTTAGACCTCCTAATTTCGTTAGCCGCCCAAGGAATATGATATTATTTCATCATGGACATACATTGGTCTAGGAGTAGATGGATGATGTATCCCACGTCCCTTATTGCGCTAGAATGATGATGTATTCTGTGCATTTAGCCATAGTGATGTTTGGCTGAATTGGACTGCTTAAAGGAAAAAAGTCAATGGGCCATTTTGTGTAGAATTGCTGTCATATGGGGAATTGAGGCTCGGAATTGTCTCATGGATCTTTTCGTCCAGAAGCCGACGGCTGCTGTCATCAATCTTAGCAAAGCAGCGAAATAGGCTACAAGACAATTTCTCTTGCCTTGCTGGAACAAAGCGAGCAGCTCATCAGTGGAAAAAGAACAGTCCAGGTGCTACCTGCATTATTGTATAAGCCATTATATGTGTTTTATATTGGTATATATAATATCTTAAATAATATATTATGGTATATATTATTTAATATAATATATTATCATTTTA